>NCSK02000212.1:0-56033 GCA_002276475.2 Chlorociboria aeruginascens | reverse complement strand
CCTGGCAGAGAGAGTCAAGCATCAACGTCGAGCCCACGCGCGACCTCCCCTCTGTGATGCACGGGGGGGGGGGACCCTGGACAGCCTTCCTCCGACTCAATTTCCAGCTGGTCGGCCTCCCAGACAGGGCTGCGCGCGAGAAGGTGGAGTGCTAGTCTGGATCGGGCAAGTGGGCGATAATACGCTGTGCCGTGTGTCGCGCGGTGTCTCTGGGCCAGGCGAGAGCGGGAAGCTGAGGGGAGCTGGACGGGGCAAGTGCTGGTTTCCCGCTCCAGCTGCTGGGTAGGTGAATCATGATTCTGATTATGACTATGGTTATGACTATGGTTATGACTATGGTTATGGTGACGATAACGACTATGGTTTTCTGAATCCCTTGCTGGACGACCATTCCTATTCGCCATTATCGCGCCTGCCCGTTGTTAGCTCGCTGTCCGGTCATGGACCCTCAGCGCCAGCCGCGTGTTACTTAAGGTTCCCACGCCGAGCTACGGCCACGCTAAAAGCTTCGAGAACCCTTCCAGGGGCCCGCCACCAGATACCTTGCCGGGGAATTTACAGACGGTATACTGCTGATCGTCCCTCTGTCCCCTCCCGCGCACCACCGTCACGGCTCCTCCTCTCCTCTCCTCTCCTCTCCTCCTGGGGCCACGATCCCTCCCCGTCGCTCGCACTCGTGGGGGCATCGGCGTTCCCGCCATGCTCATGCTCATGCTTTGGGGTGGTAAATGTGGGCGAGGAAGGGATAGAGAGGATAGTGCCACGCCCATCTCGAGCCAATCCGCACCGACCCACTGATAAGGACCCGGCGCGGCGACGACGCTGCACCAATGGCCGCACCGGAGGCGGTGATTGGCGGCCGGGGCCCTGGTGGACGCTAGTCTGCAGAGGGTAAGAGGGTGCGTTGATTTGACCCGTACGTCGTATCGCACGGCTGATGGCGCGTGTGTCAATCATTTGGGCGGGCCGGTGGGTCGCTGCACGACCGCGGTGGGTTTGTGGGGATGGAAGGATGGGGGTTGGGATGGGGGTTGGGATGGGAGATGGGATGAGAGATGGGAGATGGGAGATGGGAGATGGATGGGGGATGAGATCGCGTGTGTGTACGCTACGGTACCATCCAATGTGTCCTGCCTGCCGCGGTGCCTGCACACGCCGAGAAAGCAGGTAGGTGGATGTGCGATGTAGATGTGGGATCGATAGAAATGGGAGGGAGGACTGGCATCGTCCGCTGCCCTCACAATGTCCCATAATCAATTGATATCGAATTGTCTTGCTCACCCCAGTCAGGGTATAAGTACTGTATTGTATATCCCTTACGCGATCATGTGCGCTAGCCGCTTCGGTCCATAAATCCCTAATCCGGTCCTTTCTCCCTTCGTGGGGGACGCCATCCGCCACCCCCCCAGCCAATGAACGGACGCCGCCGCCGTCGTCGTCGGGCAACCGCAGATTTCCGTATCACCAAGAACTCTATTTCCAGCGTCGCGAAAGCCATCTAGATTCCATGTCTGGCCATACCTCCGTGCATCACTCCAAAAGCTATCGATGTCTTTTCAGCTACAGCACGCCGAGGTCTACAATGATCTCGCCCTTGCGTCAACTGAAGACTCGGACCTCTCCATACGTTTACATGGACGTGGGACTCCCCAGGAGCGCCTCACCAGATAGGCAGTCTCTAATCCTCACCCGTCAGGGCTCGGATCAAGCGGTGTTCCGTGTTCCGTGTTCTCTGATTCCGACTCGAGGAGGGGGATGTGAGCTCTCACCACGTCGAAATAGGCAGCCTTCTAGAACCCATACGGGTGAAGGTGGAAGCTTCTTTTCTTCCTTCAGAGCTTCCATCGCTGTGTCGCCCCCCCGGCCCACTCTTGCTCCCTGTCTGATCTTGTCCACTCTTCACTGACTCAAAGTTCACAGTCCTCCTCCTCCGAACCAACCCAACCAACCATCCATCGCTGGAGCCTTTCGATAAGGTTGCCTTACCTACCTTCAGCAGTCCAGGTTGCAACTCTTATCTGACCCAGCCCGAGCGTCGACCTGCCCAATCATCCCACCATCACCTCCAATCCGTCATCTTCGCCCCTCCCCCCCGAGCTAAACCTATCACTCCCCGTGCTCTCAGCCTCCCAGCCGCCCAGCCGCCTTCCCCCCTACACTAAATAGGAAATCTTCCAGAACGATGCGTCGAAGCCCGTATCCTTGTATAGAAGTTTGAGAGACAGGGGTGAGCATGGCTATACGAAACTGTCCGTCGGAGCACGAGAGCGGTTTGGGTTTGGGGGAGTGGGCTTCTCGGCGGCACCGCCGCTAAGATTATGGACTAGGAGCTTTATCCTGGGATATTGGGCGTGATATGCTTATCACAAGAGATATGATTTGAAGTTAAGTCAACCAATCATGTCCTTGATACCAAGTCTCGGGGGAAAAATGTCGAATTTTGAGGGTGGGGAGGCGACTGACCGAGATGAAAATATGAGGATGGGATCTAGTAAGGCGAAGGAACACACGAAGAACACGAGACACATACAGGTGCATAACGCAAGGCTGCGGCCCCGGTACCTGCGATGCATAGCCGAAGCCTGCAGTCTGCGGTGCGGCTAGCATTGGTGGTGAGACTAGATCTCTGATCCTTACGTCTATCCATGATACATATATGCATCTCTCGCCTCATGCTGGACATCTCGTGCATCATATTCACTTCTCGGAGCCTTTCCATAGAACTTTCCCTTCTCCATAGCCGCACACTGCTTACGTCCGTCACGGAAGCTTTCCTATTAGTTCCATGTCGCGTGGGTTACGCAGCAAGGTAGAGCGTATAGGGAAGGTGTGGTTGGCTGTGGGTTCTGCGGACTTGGATCCAATAATAATAGTACTGAACAAGTGTTCGGAAATCCCCCATGGTTTCTTTAGATGATTATCATTAGATTGAATTGGAATGGTTCGATCTTAAACACTGCTTTGATCAAATGATAAGGCTGGGAGGGGATAATCGGGATTAAAGGCAGTTAACGTGCTAAAAGTAGAGAGAGAGAGAGAGAGAGAGAGAGAGAGGGTTGCATGCGATGCATTGCTGCTAAGAGGATGTGGCAGCTGCATCTCCGATTGCAGTAGTGTCTACAGGATCGGTTTCGGAACCGTGGGTGGGTTTTGAACTACTACTTTTGACAAGTGTCTCTGGTAGTCTAGCACAGTTAGTGGGCAGGGGATAAGCTAAGTAGCTATGATATACAAGAAGGGAAGGAGCCAGATATCTTGATTTGATTAACTTTGAAGATCTAAGTCACGGATACCTCTTTCTCTCCACTTTAGTCGGGTGAACTCATTCCCTTTATAATTATTAAGGGAAGTTCTGTTATCCAGAGGACAAGTGAGTCTATAATGGAAAAAGAAGGCTTAAGGGTTGGTCGATGGAATCAGGTCAGAAGCTCGTTTACTCTTGCAACTTCGACTTCGAAATAAAGGGGTCTCGGGCAAATGGTGGATCCTTGGCAGTACTACTGATAGGTTTTTTGACGTCAACTATGGGGACTAAAGTGCCTTCGTAGGATTCATCGATTCTTTTGCCTTCGTTTCCTACAATCTCTATCAGTCTGAGTATTCGCTTATGGCCGAGTTCTCCTTAACCATACTAAAATGTTCCCATCTCCATGTCAATAATAGCCATCTAGAGCAACGCTCACCATGTTATCCACTATTATTTGCAAATCTACCTTGATCTTCCAAATTTAACCAGTTATCAAAACAGGGAGCAATCATCACGTCTTCCGATTCACGACTTAATTCCATTTTCCCATCACAATTTTCACAACCTGACAATTATCACATGGGGTGTTCAATCAGCTTCTAGTATTTCGCATCTGAACAACTAACATACTCAGTCAATCACTATATCTACAGTTCGGAATTAATATTCATCAGAAGACAGAAGAAAACCAGAGCTTAGTCCGCAAAGGTGCTCAAACGGAAAATAAGCTCAGCAAATTAGGTGGATAAGTAAAGGACCTCATTATAATACTAATCAGTGATGAATTAATTTCTTTTGTTAATGAGGATTAGAAGAAAAAACCAGACCTTGATGCTCAGCCTGCAAAGGATACCGAAATCAACACCTGTTTAAAGTTCAGATGTAGAAATCTCCTATTGTGGTATGTATTGTGTTAATAGTGAATTAATATTACATTGCTATTACTACCTACGAATAGATAGAGATAACACCCCTATTGGACCTCGACACAAATCGAAGGCTTTTTGAGCTTCCATGCAAGTTCACATGGGATGGGAATAGATCAAGGAATACTTGAAGATCAATCCTAGAATTGGAACTGATTTTGAGAGTTATCCTGAAGCTACTATGAGGGGCCAGCGTAACTGCGTCGGGGTTATTGGAGGCGGGGGAGGGGGAGATTAATTGATGGCATAATTTGCATGTCTTGATGCGAAGTGTGTGAGTAATGATGTATTGCTATATCTACATTGCAGTTGTGTGCTTTACTTTTGCAGCAATACAACATCCTCTTCGGACGGATAGCGGAAACTCAAGCTCTCAAGCAATCAAAGTTTCTAAGCATCCTATCTCCAGCACACAAACCCTTTAATGCTATCCTCACCTTGCTACGACTCCATTCGAGCGAAACTAGGTACGCATGATATGCAAAAGCGAGGAAGCAAGAGACGCTGTGTAAAGCTTGGAATTGAAGAATAGGAGAACTCAAGGGAAAAACTAGGGGTAGAGGCTTGGTTAATGGTAGGAATAGTAAGGAATTTGATAATGGTGATGGCGGGAACGAACATTTAAAAGTGATAAATCTGACATTATTATTCGGCAACTAGCAAATCTTAAAGGCTCTCCTCATCTTGTCAGGACTTAGCATCGGCTCCTGGGGAATTGCATCATTGAAAGAAAATGAAAATAAGTTAAAACTTTATATATAAATAGTGCATTCATTCATTCATTCATCACTCTACCTTCTTTATCTTCATCCCCGTCATTCTTCCTAGCCATTCTCCCCCTCTTCTTGACATCTTTCCTAAATAACCAACTAATCGAGAACCGATCGAGAAAGCAGGAATACTCATGTTTATTCCAAGAAAATATAATATATTATTATTTTATTAGCTTTTTTTTCTTTTTTTTTCTCTTCTCAATACTCAATACTCAATACTCAATACTTAATACTCAATACTTAATACTCAATACTTAATACTTAATACTTCATACCTCTTAACTTCCATCTTTCAAATCTTACTATTGTTGTTATTGTAATTATTTTTATATTATACTACACTACTGCACCTCTCGAAGCTGCGAGATCGAGATCAAGGTTTATGATCAGCTTTCGAAACAGCTAGGCTCCTAGAATTTTCACCTGGATCATGAATGTGGGTTTGAGCAGGGCACATGATGCTCTATCTTATAGCGGCTAGAACAAAGACCCAGCTCTCTGGAATCTAGGGCACGTTGTCTTTCTCCTGCCAGTCCACCCACGGGAAGCTTGAGGATGCGAGAAAGGTTCCAAGCCATTTTAGAGAAATAACTTGTGGTATTTTACATGATATGGGACTTATGAAAGGACCTGTTAAAACATACTGCATGAAAGAGGAACTATAATGTCTCGACATGAATGAATGAATCTTTTAGACATCATGCTTTGATGCGAACTGCGCTGATGCTTCTTCCAATGGAGAGATGGTAGTTCTAAACAAGCAATTGACCCTTCTTAGGATAAAATCATCGACAGCAACACATAATGAAAAGAGTCGGTAATTAAAGAATCAAGAAGTCCGCACTGAAGAGCATAAGTGGAAATAAGGCGGGAACACAAAACATGTGGAGAATAAGGCCCCCTCGTACCTGGTAGCTATACGTAGGTAGGTCAAGGCTTGCCAATCAGCAGACAAAGGATCTGTACAATGAGATAATGATAGTGAGAGAAGTGAGGGGTCAGTATAAAATAGGTCTACTGGTTCCTCTACCTAAAGTAGTAAGTCCCAGATCTCGAGACTCATATATCATCACGTGATAGCATCCTTCTCTAGATACCTACGTACTGAACATCAAGGATGTGGAAGATAGATAGAACGGAAGACCAAGATATCATTCAAGTCATGATGACTTCATAGAAGAAACATCATAATAATAAACCCCCAAAAGGCCAGCCCTCTAAGTGAAAAACATCCCGAAAACAGGCCATGAATCCAGCAAGTAAATGCCGACAAAGCTCCGTCCGTATGTGCGAACAAACGAACCCCCCCTCCTCGCCTCCATCCAGCGCGGGGTCGCATAGATTAAAGATACCTAGCAATCCAACGAGCCAACCAAGAGAAAAGACATATTAAAATCAATTCCCATTTCCACAATTGAGATTGAAAGTGAAATTCCTTGCGAAGAGAGAAGATAGGAGAAAGAAGTTTTGAGAGAAAAATCAGAACCTGGCACATCCCGAGAGTCCGAAGGCTACTTTACTTACTTGCGGAAAGCTACCTACCTCCCTACCTTAGTGACTGACTTTTATAACGGGGAACGGAAACCCCTCACTTACTTACGGGAAGAAGGGGAAGTGACCTCAGGATATATATTACATATACATACCTTTGACGGATACAACGACTTCGAAAGCGAGAAAGATACGAGAGACGACATCATCGCAAGGTTTTTTGACGTCAGGATTTAAAGAAAGAGAGCAAACATGGCTTCTACTGTTGGCAAGGTATGCTTTATCTATACTGCGCAATATACCTATCCTGTAAATAAGCCAAATATTAATATTCTCCCCCCCCCGCAGACCATTACCTGCAAGGTCAGTCCCCGTCCAACATGCTCGTTGCATATGGTTCGACAGTAGGAATGAATCTATATTGACAATGCCACGCATTCCAGGCGGCGGTAGCTTGGGAAGCGGGCAAAGAATTAAGCGTTGAGGAGATCGAGGTCGCACCTCCCAAAGCCCACGAAGTCAGGATCGAAATCCACTACACGGGTGTTTGCCACACTGGTACGTGTCCCCCCCCTCTCCTATCGAAAATAGCGAAATTGAGAGAGAGCGTGGAAGGGAAGGGAGAGAGGAACAGAAATTGATGGCTTGTAGATGCGTATACGCTCTCTGGCAAAGATCCCGAGGGCGCGTTCCCTATCGTGCTGGGCCACGAGGGCGCCGGTATCGTGGAATCGGTGGGTGAGGGCGTAACGTCCGTCAAGCCGGGAGATTATGTTATTGCTCTCTAGTATGTATACCCTTCCATCATTTTCATCTCTCTCTTTCAGCATCAATGTTGACACAAACCCAGCACGCCCGAATGCAAAGAATGCAAGTTTTGCAAATCCGGCAAGACGAATCTCTGTGGCAAGATCCGGGCCACGCAGGGCAAAGGCGTGATGCCTGACGGCACGTCGCGCTTCAAATGCAAAGGCAAAGACCTGCTGCACTTCATGGGCACCTCGACCTTCTCCCAGTTCACCGTCGTGGCCGACATCTCCGTCGTGGCTATCACACCCGACGCCCCCATGGATCGCACCTGTCTCCTAGGCTGCGGCATCACCACCGGCTACGGGGCCGCAGTCGAGACCGCAAAGGTGGAAGAAGGGTCCACCGTGGCGGTGTTCGGCGCTGGGTGCGTAGGGCTCAGCGTGGTGCAGGGCGCGGTGCAGCGTAAGGCCGGCAAGATCATCGTGGTGGATCTGAACCCTAACAAGAAAGCCTGGGCGGAGAAGTTCGGCGCGACGGACTTTGTGAACCCCAGCGAGTTGAAGAATCAGAGCATCCAGGATAAGTTGATCGAGATGACGGATGGCGGCTGTGATTATACCTTTGACTGTACGGGTAATGTGGGCGTTATGAGGGCTGCCTTGGAGGCGTGTCATAAGGGGTGGGGTCAGAGTATCGTTATTGGGGTTGCGGCTGCCGGACAGGAGATTTCCACTAGACGTAAATATCCCTTTTCCTTTCCCCCTTCCTCTTTTCTCTTGATTGTTACTTTAGGATTGGTGTTGATAGATATAGCGTTCCAACTTGTCACTGGTCGTGTCTGGAAAGGGTGTGCTTTCGGCGGTATCAAAGGCCGTTCCCAACTCCCGGACTTGGTCGATGATTACATGCAGGGTAAATTGAAGGTCGATGAGTTCATTACTCACCGTAAGCCACTTGAGGAGATCAATGCTGCTTTCGATGTTATGAAGCAGGGAGACTGTATTCGTTGCGTTGTCAACATGAAGAATGAATAAACTTGGCCTTTGAGGAGATGAAGGGACTCCTGGAAACACATAATCAAAGCAAAAGCGTAGTGTAGTCGTGCATAGTCGAAGCATTCTCTCACCAAGCCAAAATCATATCAAACATCATAAGTGATAAGTGTGATAAATTATGTCGGGCTATGTAGCACCAAAATGAGCAGGACTCGAGGGAATAAATATCATCCTACGCCCGCTAATATCACCAAACCAGGGGCCGATAATTCCATAGATACAAGTGTTGACTGAGAATCCTTCCATCAACACCTCAGCTCCTGGTACAAGATCCACATTAGAAATCTTAGATTCCGCGAATGACCTGAGTGCGTTCGGATTCCAGCTTTGTTGTATTTAGATCACGGGCTTCTTGCTTGCACTGCGAGGGTATATCGTTAGTGAGATTCTTATAAGCGGGGCAGTTCCAGAAGAGAATTCCACTGTTTCTATCCACCTATGTCGGGAGTCCCAAGCAGCGACACCGCACCCAAAGATCCCCATACCAACTCGAAGAAAAAAGAAGAAAAAAAATTAACTCACATCTTCAAGACCACTACACTTATGATCCTCCAGCAACCTATGATCGCCACAGAAATGACCTTGGCAAAATGTACAGTCCCCAATAATCCTCTGCGCCCGCTCTTTACAGCCATCAACCTCACACTTCGGCTTTTTGGGCGGCATGCCGCCTCGCATCGGGATCGCTAGATGGATCGTACTATCACGGTTTATATTGTAATCTTGGAGAGTGTTCGAGGGCGTGGACAGATGTTTGCCTGCGTACACGAGGCGGAGATCTGACGAGGGGAGGGAGGTGCGGAGAGAGAGTAGCGTGGTGAGGTTCTGGATGGAGAGGGTCGGCGGGAGGGTGAGTGGGATTGCTGCTTCATATTAGTAGCTGCATGTGAGGTCTGAGAAGGGAAGCAGGCCAACGGGGACAACATACTGGATCCGGAAATATTCTTAATAAAGATGGGGATAGTAGGCTGCAGTTCTGGTGAGGCAGCGCGAGACGAAGAGGACGAAGAGATGGGCGACGAAGAATCCATTGCGTATGCGTATGTATGTATGTATGTATGTATGTATGTATGGGTGTATGTATGGGTAGTTGCGGTGTACGAAGGGAGAGATGATGTGTCTGGTGATGGTCTGTGTAGTGGTAATAGATAAGGGACCCTCTCTTTATACTTGTTTCTCTGCTTGTATGCTGGTGAGTTATGCACCCGCGAGACGTGAGTGGAAGGCCGGGAGATTGGTGATTGTGTTGTGCCTGGGAATGACAGATGCAACGGTGGTCGAAGTGGTTGAAGGTCGGAAGAGAAGGAGGAAGATGAGATGGCGAGGTACGAGGCCGGGTACCAAAAGGCTGACGACTCGACTCCATTTATTATTAAAGGGGCACTGCTTTCATCACTGTACACACACTCCGGAGTGGCTTGCTGGTATATTGCGCCACACATGCAAGCTCTCGGACCTGGGGGACTATGAGTAATCAATCTTGTAATAACATAATAACATCAACAAGAATACGACAGCACAGGTCTGCTCCTGCTCTTCTCTCCCCCGGCCTCCCCCATCCATTCCTCGACAAGAATCGCATTTGCCTAGCCAGACAACAAGGGATCGGGTTGTTTCCATATTTACTGCAGCTCCAAGGTCTCTGGAGTGGCCGGTCACGCTTCATATGCACCTAGCAGTTTGGAAGACAATCGAAGGCTCTTAGGTAAGTAAAGGATGCTGCTACCAAGAGCCGGGACTCCGTAACATGCTGCAGAACTCAAAAGCCATAAGCGCCACCGCCCAGAGCAGCCGGGTTGAGTTCCTGTATCTAAGCGCTCTCGAACACGCATGCGTGAAACCTTATAATCACGATGTTGGTATTCTCCCTCTCGAGAATGATATCGCCACCTGTCTCTCCCTTCTGACCTCCTGCCCACTCTTGCCTCGATCAATCAAGACGCCTCGCGCCCTCATATCACCAATACATAACGAAATAAAGTAAGCACTTCCCTCACATGGTCAACAATTCTCATCACATGCCCCCCATCCATACTCTTTCTTCCCCACGACTCGTCCGTCCCGTCCCGTCGCATATCAGATTCTCGAAGGATAGAGCCCGCACTGCCTTCTAGGTTCGGGTCGGGTCTGGCGGGCTAGCAGTGAGAATATATGTATGCATGCGACCGGAGTGCAACTGTGCATTTCCTCAACGTGGTTCGAAAGACGAAGTTACACGACTCCTGCATACCCGGTTCAGGGGACTGATGAGCCTGTGCAAGGTGTACCGAGATCTGCCGGACCCTTGTGAGACCTTAGATTTTTCGTGGAGTTACATTTTCATTTGAAGGTACAGATTGTTGGGCAGCTGAGCTGTCGAGTCGCATGAATTGAAATAGCCAAAATTACGCGGTTGGGGTGGGATATCAGTATATTTCTTCTATTACTAAATACTTTATCAGGGGAGGTTGCAAAGGCACCAAATCCCGGGATGGTATGCAAGAACGCCGCCCAATGAACATATGCTCCAATTTGACTCCAATGTCATGCAAATTCGCTCATCCGTAATATATTATCATTCGTCAATCAATGCTTCTTGTATTTCTAAACGATTATGAGCATATACGTCAGCAAAGGAGAAGAAGCTTACCGATTCCACTCTCTGGAGGTTCGTAGGATCCAATGAATTCGTCGCACCCATTAATATTTGACCTCCAGCCTTTGCGACCCCAATCGCAGGTCGTAAAATGACCGTGGGTGCGTGTCTACGTACTGCTCGCAGAGCACCAGCTGCACTACCTCCTTCCATCACTTCACCTGGGACAGCAATTATCGCATCACGTGCTAACATCAGATCTCGTTGTAGACCTGCATAACCTCCTCTCAAACCCTGAAAGACACCTATGGGTTGATTGGCATAGAGACTGATCTGCTTGGTCTCTTCTTCAGAATCATCCTCTTCCATTCTTGTCTTGGGAGATTCAACAGATGGGCCGAGGAAGTCTTCTGCGCTTTGAAGTACTGTCTGAACGCCAATAGCAACCTTTGCACCCAGCTTCACAAGCTCAGTCCCAGTGGTTTTGGCAAAAGCAGCGGCTCCTTTAGAAATGCCACGCACAATCCGACCGTCCTTCTTGTACTCATGAATTGGGACCACAACAAGTTGTCGCAAGCCACCTCCAACATTGACGAGTGAGCGTACAGGTGCTAGACCAGCAAGAATCCCCGGGAGTTGATTCTTCTTGATATCAGGCATCCAGATGTCATTGAGACATTTCCCTAATTTGTCAAACCCAGAGATACCGTAGATAATGGTATGGCGTAGCACCATATCGGCTTCATCCAGAATTAAGAAATTCATGAATTCTGTAGTGTGACCAGACCGAAGACCAGCGTAATCCACACGCTTTGGTTTGAAGTCCAACTTGACTGGAATAGCTTTTACCCGTATTCTCTGGATAAAAGGAGCATCGCCTGGCGAGTTACGAGATGGACCAGAATCATCCTTGAACTCGAAGAATCGCGTAATAAAATCAAGAGCATCTTGATCAACGTGAAGTCGAAGAGGGAGGACCGTTACCTCCAGAACAAGTTCAGATGCTGCGAGTTCTGGGATAGGTTTGACATTGTGCATCTTGACATGAATCATGCTAGTGCCAGTCTCTCTTTCGCCAGCATCTTTCATGTATGTTGCAAACATTTTCCAGGTAGACGTTGGTACATGATCAAATATTTCGAAATCACGTACACGGATATCAACTGAACTCTGCGTCTCCCCACTTCCAGGAGGGAAAGCTACAAAATCTACATCAACCCGAGTCAATTCAAAGGTTATCTTGTGGTGCTTGCTTCTATTCAAACGAAGCTTCTTAGACTTTGCTCTACGATTGCTTCCTTGCCGACTCAGTGAAGATGATACAGTAGTCGGCGCCAGTGATTCGGTCTCGGTGGCAGTATCGTTGAGTTCTGCATTGATGGCAGCAGCTAGCGCTCCTGGATCTTTGTTTGATGG
The DNA here is from genome assembly GCA_002276475.2 of Chlorociboria aeruginascens. NCBI lineage: Eukaryota > Fungi > Ascomycota > Leotiomycetes > Helotiales > Chlorociboriaceae > Chlorociboria > Chlorociboria aeruginascens. The sequence continues at coordinate 43,800 of NCSK02000212.1, read as the reverse complement.
TATGCCTATGTAAATCGAATTGAAGAGAAAATCGCCAATGACAGTTTCGTCATCCTCCAGATCTTGATCGAAAGTCGAACGCCTTTCGTTACGAGATCTCTTTTCAATAGCTTTCGATTCGACGTCTTGAACTGCTTTGGTGATAGTATCCCTTGTACGTTGCCAGTCGTAGCCATCGAAGAGATTCCAGATTATGTGAACGTCACGAACGCGCACTTTCAGAGGACTTGATCGAATTTTGATTTCGTTTGACCTGTCATAGGTATTCTTTGTAGAGTTCCATCGATGTGCAGTTTCTTCCAAGACTGATCTAGAACCAAAATGATTTTCCTGTATGTCGATTGGTGAGGAGCTCTGCTCTTCAGGCTGTTCGGCGAAACTATCAAGTAGAACTCCATCACGGGTATCCTTGATGGTAAGATGCAGCGAAGCTATTGAACCGTCTTCGCTTTCATCAAAGATAGCTTCCTTATAGACCCCTTCCGAGTCCTCTTGGTAGAAATGGGAATCAATGTCAAGTTCGCCTGATTCGTCGTCAATGTTTTCGACGCCACCGAAGTCATCGTCGAAGTTGTACTCCCCTTCTGCTGTGCCAAAAGCGTCTCCCGACAATGAAGCTAGGAGATCTTGAACAGGAATTACTTCTGTGCGATACTTAGTTTCTGTACTAGGGGCCGTTGGAGGGGTAAGCCCGTTCAGAGCAGCCAGCAAGGTTTGGCTTGAGTCAGCGCATGATTCGAGGACAAAAAGATCGTCACGGAGTTCCACGTCAATAGACAGCTCGCCGCTTTCTCCAGTTGTAATCTCAATAGTAGCTTTAGCTGAGGAAATGTAGCTGACAGATACAAATCCCTTTGCACAAAGGTCTGCTACTTGATCGCTACCATTATTGAAAGATTGCCTCTTGGGCCTAACAACCATTTCATCGACTTTCAAATTTGCTATATCATCAATAACCAGCACAGAGGCTCTATGAACCTCAGCGGTGGCACTCTTGTTCTTATCCCTTGGAAGCTCGGTGATGACATGTGCCTCTGTGAGGACTAAAAGGATCTTTGACGGTAAGACTAAGGGATTCAAGCCTACAACACAATCCCTGAGAGCCACATCGATGATCGTAGGCTTGGTTGATGAACTTCTCGATTTTCTGGCTCTGATAGTCTCTTTGGACTCTTGTTGCAGGAGTGTCGGGCGGGTGAGATCAGTCAGGGTAGAAAATGAGGCTGCAAGACCAGCTGAAATATCGTGGGTGGTAGCGTTTTCTGCAAGGCCAAGTAAAGCTACAAGCGTAGGAACTCGGTATTCTACCTTTAGATTCCACAACTTGATTTTGACAATAGGCTCCATTTCATCGCCAATCATTCGCGCCATAATAGCTGGAGATCGCAAAGCCAGTTGTCGTAGTTCTGGGCCAGTAGCAGGACCGATAAGTTCCTCGAAACGGTCACGGTGGACAGAAATCGAATCAATACTCAGTGCCACCAGAGCTGGCAGGGTAATTTGTGCAATTTCAACGTCTTTCAGCGCAAGTTGAACTGTACCAAAGCCCTCGATGCCCACGTTCGCATCCAATTTGTGTATAACGATCAGTGATAACAGACCAGGCCGGTCATCATCGGGGAGATATTTTGCAACTGTGGCTAATCTTGATACCTCTTCGCCAAGCTCTGGAAGATAGCTCAGTTCATCCAATCTATCTACACGGGTCTTAAGATCAGAAATGGTAAGTCTTAACACACCACCCTGCTTCCGCTGGCGTAAAAGCGTATCCAGCAGAATATCATCATCTTGATCGTATTTAGCCTTTGATGGTGTGATGAGTGATAGGAGACGATCCAAATCTACATCCTGGGGTGTTGGACGATAATCGATGGCTATATCCGTAATATCTATACGAATGGCTGGATCGTCATCAGAGTATTTCCTGATATGGGGCCCTGCAAGCCTAATTCTCCCAACAGTAACTCCAATACCTTCATCACGGCTAACAATCTTGACTGCTGATGTCTCTACTCCAACACTACATTCTGTCCCAATCAAGCCAAGTATAAGTCCTCCAACCCTGATATTTATCTTATTCTGGGCCATTAAGGACTTATCGTCAGGCTTAATAGGTGTATCGAACCTTACCCCGCGAGCCTTTGGTATAGGTGGGGCAGTCGTTATAGTTGCGTTTGAAGCAATAGAACTACCCAGGTTTAATACACTGCTAAGGCCTCCAAACCAACTAAAAGTCTCATCGAGCCTCTGAAGATCTATTGAAACGTGTATAGGGAGCGTGAGAATCTCACATCGAGTGGTATTCTTAGTTTGGAACATAGTCATCGCTAGATCAACCCCTGCAGTGGCTGCAAGGTCCCGTGTTGAAGCTCGCATCTGTAATCCTGCGTCAAAGGACAGAATATTCTCCCGTGCATATCCAAACATGAATTTATTCAACGTGATTTTTGTGGTTTTCATTGCTTGCGATATATTAGAATCCACATTGAGACCCTTTAATGATGCTTGCAGGAGAATATTGGCCTCGCTAGGGTTTGCCCAGCTCTCTTGCGAAATAGCATTGGAGCCTGTCATTCCTTCGAGTCTTTCCAAGAACTTGGCAGTGATTTTCTCTACGCTGAGCTTGAAATCTGGTGCCACAGAATTTGACTCTGTTGCTGGAGCCTGGGGCGAGGGTGATCTCTCCTTTAATGCCTCATGCAACTTAGATACCAGCTTCCAAATTAACTTACCCACAGAAATGTCAATTTGTGTAGACAAGTCACCAATAGCGATCTCGACAGTATCATCGGCAGGTTTTGATTGCTTGATGGGTTCCGCAAGGGGAGGCACTGCCGCTAGGCGTCTAGGATTTTGGCTAGGAAAATGTGTGGAAAAAGCGCCCGGAACATTGACGGATGTAGAGCGAGATGGATCACTCTGTCCATCAAGAGTGCTGCTAAGCATTTCATTGACCATAGAATCTTCAGCGACATCTGAGGGGCTTTGATGGGCAGTAGCTGGTATGTAAATAGCAACTTGGTCCAAACTGAAGACTTGCTTCCTCACTCGACTGTATTCCTCTGATGATGCACTTGATTGTTCGGAAAGGTCGCTCAATGTTTTTTCCATAGGTTTGATCTGTTGGCTCGACGTCGTGAGTTTCGTTGAAGTCTTGATCCTACTTGCCACCATTGGATTGGAGGCAGGAGTGATAGGTCGGTCATGAAGCTCCGGATGATGCTGCTCCTGAGCTTCATGCCGAGCATGTTCAAGATTATCTAAAGGCTCTCGAGCCTCGAGGACATTCGGGCTGATAGGAGCCGATGTTCTGCCTTCACTTTCTTCACTTGAAGGCACCCAACCACCAGGTATTCCAGCCAGGGTTGAATCATGAGACATCGCACTCATGTACATACTCTCAGCATCTTCATGACTGAACAGCTGTGATTCTGTGAGGTTGTCCTCTCCCATAGGTGTGGACTCGTCATCATCGCTATTATCTTCAATATCGTCAAGAGCGCTTTCAGTTCTTGAGAGCTGCGAAAAACTGGAATCTCTAGGAGTTTCATGAGATGGCAAAGGATATGAGCGTGAGGCTCGTTCCGAAGAAGGTCCGGAATATTGCCTTGTGGGCAATGCTGCAGATTGAAGTAATTGATGGCGCCGTTGATTTGATTGGGCTATATGGGAAGATGTTGAGAGATTATCTTGAGATTCAGAGTGGATGTGGGAATGTTCTGGCTGCGAAAAAGTGGACCTAAAATTCGAACTTGTGCCCATGCTACTAGCATATATCGAGGATGAAGGCCTTTCCTCTTCATCCTCAGTTTTTTCCAGTAGCTGGCTTTCCATAACTTGATTTAGATATATCGAGTTATCGTATATACTTTCTTCTATTCCACCAGCAAGATCTGCTCGTATACTTTCTGATAATTGTGACATATCTTCGTCTTCTGGTGCATCATCAAACCTTCCGCTATTATTGGTAATTGCAGAAGCGTGCATAGATGAAGCAAACTCAGGATGCTTCGGAAGAGATGTTGATAACCGCCGGGAGGAAACACTTGAATGTAGTTCAGGAGAGGAGGCTCCATCAAACGATCTTAAACTACTTTCTCGAATACTGGTTCTCGACTTTGAAGGCCCCCGTTGCGATTCAAACCCATCAGAGTGTGTTGCCGACGGTGATGATACGCCGGAGGACTGGCTTAGACTTGAAAACAAGCTGGCTTCAGATATCAGAGATCCTCTAATATTGACAAGTGTAATAAGACGCTTCCCCTCCTTATGTATAAATTTTTGACGGCTATTTCCTTCAAGTGTAACTTCTGCAACCTCATGTGTAACTCCTTCGATATTGATATCTTCTATCGTCAACTGACCAGTAATAATAGAGTCCACAGAATTTCGTATAGAGCTTGAATGTTCATTTGTGATATCAACATCAGCACCAATAGCGACATTATGTATCTTCATTTGTATTCGATCCACAATACCCTGCAAGTACCTAGCCATGAATCCTGGGAGAGATATTGGCGCTCCTGTTCCAACTGGCAATTCGATATCCCCATCGTCACTGGACATCATAGAGGCACTTACTTCCCGAGTCTCAGAATGAATCGCAGCCTCTAACTCTGCCTTCTCTTGCTCAGGCTCAGTCTGCAAAAATGACTGTGCCAGATCAACTGCGGATGGGATGCCTGGCTGCGAATCATCCTCACTAGATCCTCTTCTTTCGCTATGATGGCCTGTATGTCTTCCTCCAGCGGATCGTGTCCGCTTTCGCATCCGATCATGATTTGTATGTGTCGTCGAACGACCAGCTGTCTTTCCGGACTGTGGCAGAATCCTAGTTTGGCACTGCACATCCTCAACCTCCACTATTACTGGGCTGTTGAATATATCGACGGGAACAGTAAGGCGTAATAGTGCTATTCGGGCTTTTGTAAGTTCGAAGGTGGGTGGGAGATGAACAAGGGTTTCTAGTTTCTACAGCACCAATTTAACTCGATTTCTGAATGTAAATTTCATAAAATAATATGTACCTTTACTCTCAAGCCAACGTCTCTAAAATCAAAGGTACTTTTCCTTCCCCACGCGATATCCAAGTTCTCCAAATCCAGAGTATCGGTTTCGAAGATCTCAAGCTGCGAGAGCGCATATTGAATGAACCGCTTCGGCATCTGCGTGGTTTGAAAAAATCCTGGAAGGTAGGAAGCCATGGCTGCAGAAGAGGCTGTTGTTAAACGTCCTTAAAGCTCGTAGTGATGTCTTCTGATTGCATCAACAGCTAAGTTGTCTTAGTAAGTACACCTCTCGTGACCAAGGCCCCATGCACGTATCGAGGGGATAACGGAGTTGAGCATTCTTCTTCTTCGTACGAGATAGATGGGCTCTGCAACGCAGTTATAAACCCCATGAGGTATTATTCGCGAACCATTTCGCGTCCTGGTTTTGTATGTACAAATATTGGGTAAGTTTTGGGGAGGGGATGATGTTGGGGTCTCCGGTTATGGTCGAGCTAAGCTAATCGATAAGAAGATTGATAGGTTAGGTAATATTAGCGAGTATCACGAGCTAAAAGTAAACCCCTTTATTCATAGATCTTCTATGGTTGCCACAGGGGGCAATATGAGGTAGTTTGCGAAGCTGTGATATAGTGAGTTCTTTTTTGGCTACAGACATTTTATCTTCCCACATCGAAGCAAGGGAGTACTACTGCTATAAATCAGATCATAGTATGTGCAAATCCGGAAATCAAGAATTGCATAAGATATACAGCTATGTATTCACTGCTAATGTTGAGATTAGTCTTTGTGACTCATCCAAGTCTAGTTATCGGCCATTTAGGGCCCGATGGTCACTTCAAGACTGCCCGTTTTGCCGTAGCCAAACACCAAAAAATGAGAGTCCTCAATTTTGAGTATCAATACGAGCATCTCCCATCTTCTGCACACTCTCTCCATCCTCGCCAAATTCCGTGACGATCCACAGACAGAACTGTTCCCATTCAATAGACCATTGTTTCATCCTTTCAGCTCTGACTCCATTCCCCAATGAAGCTTCTTTGATACCATTCAACCATTGAGCAGTATTTTGATCCTCAAATGCCGCCCAGCGAACACTATTTTCTGCCAGAGAACCTAGACCCGCCAACCCAAGATTATCCCAGCCTTGTAGGGCTTGCCAGAAATCGTGTGTCATGCCTGCTGTATCTTGTCCTAGGATAGCGGGGTCGTCATTACAGAGCGAGCAGGAGACTCCACGAGCGAGTAGAGCGGGTAATGGATGAGACATAACAGAGGCGCACAGTCGGAGTATCTCGTTTGAGATCGGACAACTCTCGACGAGAATCTTCTTCTCCTTTACCATATCGATGAGAAGCGGGTGTTTGTAAAGAGAGAATCCATGACCGATTCTTCGAGTACCAAGAAGAACAGCATCGAATAGATTCTGATCCGTATCGTTTCCATCACCCAGACACTCTCCAGCATGGAAAAAGAACGGTACGTCAATCCCTTCCTGAGCACACTGTTTCCGGAACCAAAACAATTCAGGAAGGACATCTTTCAAAGGTCGCCCAGCGTCTTCTTGACCCACTAAATCGTATCCAGATATCAGGTGAGGATGTGCCAACTTGACAGTTATACAAGCATCCATATCTTCCACGATCTTCCTTGTGTCGAGAACGCGAATGCCGGTCCAAATCATACGTGCCCCCCAAAACTCCTTTCCTTCCTCCGAGGCCTTGAACTTGTCAATCTCGTCCCCGAAAACTCGGAACATCTCCACATAGTTATCATCAGGCGTCTCATGACACTCTCTATAATAACGAAATGTAAACGCCAGTCTTAAATCTATCCATTTAACATTATCAGCGAGTAGTGATTGCATCATTCTTTTCATGAAAGCCCTAAAAATAGGTTCGTAGAAGATAATTGAGTTGAGGATTGTGAAAACAGATGAAAACTTTCTCCATACTGCATCAACACCATGGTGATGCTCTAGGGATTCTGTATTGGTAATTGTGCAACGATCTCTCAGCCAAGCCAGAAACCCCGCTCTTCCACCATTTGGGAAATCATCTGCTGCTTTAGCAAGGAGGTTGGGGGTATTTGGGACATATTCTGAACCCCAAATTGAGGTTTCACCAGCTATAAATTCGTCAGCCTAACTTCTCTACGACAACTTTGAACAAGAACATTAACACACCTTTCCCACTCTTCAAAAACCTAAACCTGATGGGCGCCCCCTCAAGAGCCTTCGGACCATAAAGCGGTACCGGACTATGTATATGCATACCCTCAGTCTTCAGCAAAACACCGAAAAGAAAATCAAAATCCACCATAGCATCCATATGAGAATGTAAAAGCGCGCCCTTCGGCATCTTCCTAATGATCTGCCATAGCTTCGTCTTTTCCATCCTTTGCTTTGCCAAACTGAACATCATCCCAGGATATACATTTGCCCCGGTTTTCTGCGCTAGGTGGTCTTCGAATTCCGCCGTCCATACTGTGCGTTGTTCTTCGTCTCGAATCTTGCCTACGATTTCGCAGGCTTCTTTGGCCAGGGGGGAGAGGGATTGGCGGAATGCGTAATCTATAGAAAAGGGGTTGTTAGCTTTGTGGGATATAGGGAGGTGTACATACCACTTCTTTGCTTCTTCTCTTGCGCAATGAGCGCCTCTCGTCCAGAAACGTATTTGTTAATGAACGGCTCGTCCTTCGCAGGAATCCCTTCCAGAACCTCTGCCCATTCGTCCTCCGGCATCTGTGACGGCCACTCCATATCCCTTACACGCGACATGATTGCTTGTCAAGAGAAAGGAATTGGTCGTGCGATCGAAGTATCTAAGGTTCGCTCGCGTGGAGCAATGGCGAGTATTTTAGCTTTGGAGCTTCGCGGAGGAACCAAACTATTTTATTTCAAAATTTCGAGGCAAGGGGGAATACTAATTATTGAGGAGCTAGAAGATGGCATTTAGGAGGAAGCCCTAGTTTATATAAGAGTATTTTTATAGTTTAATACCGTAGCGGGGTCCAACCTCCACAATCAGCGATAAGGAGAGGGGTCCAGCTTCTCGTCTGCCCAGCATCGTTTTCACGGCGTGACTCACGCAATATTTCTCACTTCGCCGTTCACGCAGTAAGATTTACAAGAGCGTCCATAAGGGGAATGTCACAGCGCAAATCAGCAAGCCTCTCAAAACTCCCAATTTAATCAACGAATAAGGGAGGATATGTAGTCTATACAAGACATGTGTACTCGACAGGTTCTAGAGCCAGGTCTATAGCATGCTCTTTGGCATGTTCTTTAATGCCTGTCTTACACCCAGATCACCCAATACCTCTATTGCAACGTCAATTGAATTCTCAAGTAATCATCACGGGGAACTTACCTTCAGCACCCCCCAGGATTGCATCAAATTTATACCTTTCAAAACGGATTAATTGGGAATGAAATATATGGACAGAGCGCGACTTACGTTCTATGGAATGATTCAATGGTTCTCCCCATACCAGTCTGAGTAAGTCCTCTTCCACCAAATATTTGGACTGCCTCATCAGCAATTTCATGAGCTGAACGCGTAGCAAACATCTTCAAAAGACCAATTGGTCCTGCAAGATGAGTAGATTGTTGCTTGTATGGCATTAAAGTCATTTGATATGTAATATTCTCCAACCATGCTTGATTGGCTTCACAATGAGCAATCATTTTTGCGAGCCTGCATGAATAAGTTATAAATAGTCAAAAAGTTAAGCATGGCTGAACAGAACCTACTTCTGTCGGATCACAGGCTGGTCTGAGAGCTTCTTCCCAAAGACTACTCTCTGATTACTCCATTTCAGGCATTCTTCTGTAACCAGTCTACTCGCTCGAATAACAGCACCTAATAACATGTTATTTATATTAAAGATGACGAGTAGTAGAGGAACTTGCAGCACATCATCCATCTCTCGTGATTAAAATTACTCAGAATAATATTGATTCCCTTGTTTTCTGCCCCGAGCAGGTTCTCAACTGGAACTTTGACGTTATCAAAAGTTATGAATGTGGTTCCTCTACCATTTTGTCAGCGTTGATTTCCGAAGACAGCGGATTTCAGAACACATACGCAGCTGGAGAATATGAGGTTTTGATTGGAGTCGTCTCGAGGCCTTCTCCTCTCTCGATTAGAATAACTGAGAGTCCCTTGTCTACCGCAAATGTTAAGAGGTTGATCACCAAATCGACTGATCATCGATATGCTGCAAACAAATCTTACCTGTCTTGACTCCAGTAACAAAATAATCACACCAAACACCATTCGTAATCCACTTCTTCGTCCCATTAACTATATAGTGCTTTCCATCAGGAGTTTTCACGGCCGTCGTTCTGATCCCAGCAACCTAGGAACACCGCGAGGTCAGTAATTGCTTATTTCGGATGATATTAGAACACATGATTCAAAAGCAACATTTTTCCTAAAGCAATAATAGAATAGGAAAGGATCTCCCTGGAGGCCTACATCAGATCCAGCAAAAGCCTCCGTGATAGCAAGGCAGATCTTCTTCTTGCCACTGAGAACCTCTTCGGCGATCTTGTTCTTCCAGGTCTCGTCATTGGCGAATTGAATGACAGCGGTCAAGCTGATTGTCATACCAGCCATGTTGCCGTCTTGAAATCCACGAGCGGAAGCAGTGGCGCGCACCATTTCTTGGGTGGCCACGAGGTCGTGAAAGTAATCAAACTCCTCTCCATTGATAACTCCGTCCATTAAACTGACCCCATGCATGTGTTTCCCAGGCCCAATACGCATATGTAGAATCCCTGCTTTTGACATCTTGTCTATCAGGTCTTGAGGTATATATTTGCCGGTCCGCTCGCATTCTTGAGCTACAGGGGCTAGCTCGATATCTGTGAATAATCGTAGAGCTTTCTGTAATCTACGATGGCTGTCCTTGTAATATGGGCTTTTAAATTGTGGTGTAAGCCATGTTGGTTCTCCGTATGGTACGATACTGAGATCCCCAGGCTTGTGTTCGATAACTTGGGATTTCTCCCCCTCGATAGTTCCGATAACTAGACTGGAGTACTTTTGCAAGACTTCCTGTTTATGCAAGTTGTAAAAAGCTTCTGTAGCATCTTGCCCCCCAACTTGTTTCAATACAGACTCTCCCCCAGGATGGGCTTCCACAAATTCGGTAACATCGTAGACTTTACTGTCTATGATGAGCCAAAGAGAATCTTCATTATTGTTCTTGGCAACTGATGCGCGAGTGAGCGACTGATGAGGCATCTTGTATCTATTGTACCTATTGAGGAAAGAACAAAGGCAAGTGAAATATAGCCATAACTTTTATTTGGAAGCAGTTCGTCGCGGAAGGGATCTGGGGTGACCTTAAGCTATGCCGGATGCCGAGGTCTTCTTATCCAATCACCATGCTATGATTACTAGGACCTGAATGGTCCAGCTTCGACATACAGTATTCTTAATCACCTATCAAAAATTAAAGATGAGTTTATTCAGTAGCCTTGAGTTTTAGAGGGGAAGAGAAAGCTTTTTGATGGAGTTTATGGTCTCGAACAAGGATGTATAATAATGGCATGTGACGGGCAGCCTTGCAAATTACCCGATACACGAAGCTAGATTGGAACATAAGTTTGTGTTTTATGAGGAAGTAGACCTCCTGATAAGGAAGAGGACTGGGGCATCTGGGAACAGACATGAAGTCACACCGGGGCAAATCACGGCAAACCCTAGTTTGGCTTTGACGATGAGATTTCATTGACATTGCTCGAATAGCATAGATTGGCCGGCTAGTTCATGCCATGTATGCCCTTCATTATCTTTCCCATTCATCGGCCCTCTAATCTTCCTCCTCATCCGCATCGTCATTCATGACATTGTAGAATCTCAACTCATAGACACCCTTTGAAGTCGAGACAACACGGAGCCAATCTCTCAATTGCTGTTTCTTGAGAAACTTCTTTGTCCTGTATCGTTCCAACATTAATTATAGTTCCATATCAAATCCATAAAGAATTGTACTCACAGGTACTTGAGATATCTACCAGAGAACTCGATGTGAGTTGTGACCTCGATCTTGCCATCACCAACCTGCTTGATCTCTACATCGTTGCCAAGGTTGCCAACACGGCCATTGACCTTAATCTTGTCTTGCAGGAACTTCTCGAAAGCGGAGGGGTCGAAGATCTTGTCGCTGGCGGGTTGCGAAGCATTGATGATGAACTATTTCAGTCAACCTCAACGTCTCTAACTTGATCCTAATGACGGAATCAAGTTGTTAAATGGACTAGGGGAGGCATACCTTCTTGCTGACCTTGGCTTTCTTGCCCTTGGTTGACTTCTATAATAACAATGATCTTAGCCTACTGTTTCACGCCGCAACCTCCAGAAAGGCGGGCCAACAGCAAAGCAGTTCATGTACATACTGTGGATAGTGCCATTTTGTATGGAATGGTCGCAAAGAAGTTAAAATCCTGCGCCTTTAAGATGGAAAGGATGGCGTACAAAGTTCGTGGTGTTGCTCTTTAAAAAAGGTTTCGCGCGAACTTTGTGTGCGGTGCCAAGACTTTGAAATCGCTTACGGGTCGAGCGGTCTAGGTTGTAGGGCATTGGTGCCTTTAAATTGAGGAGACAAAATCCGGATTAAGTTGTTTTTATGAGAGGAGATTAAGACACGTTAATAAATAATAATAGGTAACTCCTATTTACTACGATTTATTTGCCTAAATTTACTACGCCAGCTAGAATTGATAAACCTTTATACCCAAAGTCGAAGGTACTCGTACTGGTGATACGATCAGATTTGACCGCAGAGCACCCTCACGTGTACAGCATAACTTTTGCAAGTGAGCGAACGACGATTGACTCGATATTATGTTATGCTGGACCTTGGCATTTGACACGTCACTGGGGAAATCCTCAGCCACTAAACAATTCTGACGGGCTCAACAGCATGAAGCTCAATAATTGTGCGAACGGAAGTGATGATAGTAGGTGTTCAGAATCTTGTGATTCAATTAAGTTTGTTTACAATCCCTCCCCCAATTGAGCAGCCACAGTCTGTAGACGTGTAGGCAGAGCCACCCTTGAGAAGCCTCCAAATATCAACGATGACCATTATGCCATCAATGCAATCACAAACCCATTGTAACCCCTGCTCCTCGTGCCAACGTCCAAGCTATTATGGCACTCGCCAGCCAATGGTATCATGCTGCGAGTAAGAAGCCGAAAATGCCGTGGCCGTGAATGACTCGAAAAAGGAATGGTGCGCGGAACGCCGTAATCAAAATGAAAAAGCTGTGCGACGAAGGTATGGGCGGCTCCATCAGAGATCGAATTTGCGGTAGGAAGTGCTCAGGATTGACAACAGATTAGTACTTCAGAATGATGTACAATGCATGAATAATTCCAGGGATGTATCCAAGAATCGTGAGGCTGGAGGGAATTAGTCATTGCCAAGAGCGACATCAACACACACGGCGACTTACAGGACGTTGATCAACAAGTCCGCACCACATCCACGCTCAAGGAAGACACCAAGGGGTGGGAGGATGACGGCAAGAATGATCTTGCAGATATCGCTAGAGAACTAGTCAGCCTCAACGCTCGAATACCTGGGAAGACGAGCTCCTGGTGCCCCGGACGGGACCACAGTTCATGACCTCTCCAAAAAAGAAGACGGCGGGAAAGAACTATCTTACCTTGCGGTGAAAGGCATGTTGATGATGATGAGGTAGGTGTAAGAGCTGAAGCTTGAAGAGCAAAATTGGACTAGTGAAGTAGTTTCGGAGGTTGAAGTGTGATTTTTGTTGTGTGGGATAAGAGACCAAGAAATGGAAGAAGATGCCAAAGCTATTTATTCGTACGCACCCCGGGTAAGCGCGTCACCATATTCGGGGAAATCAGCTTCAACGCCAGGCTACGTCATCGCTTAGACTCCCATCGCTCCCTAGTTTCTGCCGTGAATAATCCTCAGTTTTAGTGACAGAGCGGAATTCGGAATGATTTGCGACAACGAAACTTGATAATGGGCGCTTTCCAAGCGGATAAACCACGAATCAGTCTCTTCGAAGTGGCGCTGTGGCTGTGGCTGCGACCTGTGGCTCAGTTCTCTATTTCCTTGTAAATTACGTCTACCGGTATACATTCGGTGAAGTAACATCTGCTGACGTCTAACTGGTAACGCCTCATTGCCACAATTGTCTTCCATCAGAAGAGTCGAGGCCATTCAGGTTGGCCTGTACAAGATGTTTTGGAAAAGTTGAGGAAGTTGGCAAACAACATAGCTGGTGTGAGTGAGGCTCGATACAAGTATATTTACTCTCAAATCGAACAACGGCTCTTACGGTTAATCTGTCAGACATTTATTTAGAACTTTGCGATGTCAGAAAATAAACGTATTTTCAGACAGTTTAGTCGTCGATTAATAAGTTTAATTTGGAAGGATGAGCTGCAGGTAGATGTTTCTTTGGGTTTCTATCATAAGACCAAAATTTCTAACCTAGATCAATGGAGTGGGGGGGGGCCAGGGGGACTTGTGCAAGTTTGACAATCCAAACCTGTTTAAAATGTACAGTCATACTATTCATTAATCAATCTTAATGAGATTGCCCTTGTGAACGATAGATCAATTCAAGGTTAAAGTATTCATGCCTGAATAACTAGGCATATATATTAATCTGTTAATCCGTTGGATAAATCTATGCAAACAAAACCGAGGATACAAATCCACAAACAGTAACGAAACACCAGAAGCAATGCCACGAGATCCCTTGATCGGGCTTGTTGGTAAGCCATCGTCTGGGAAAAGCACAACATTAAATAGTTTGACCGATGCTTCCTCAAAAGTAGGTCTGTAAATGATCTACCTATTTACCCCACCATCCTCAAAGCTCACACTCTGGTAGGAAACTTTCCGTAAGAAAGCAATTCCACTATTCCTGCCCTTCTGATCAATTGCTAGCTTTACTACTATCGATCCTCAAAGAGCTATCGGGTTCCTACCAGTCGAATGCGCGTGCGCCCGTTTCAATGTCTCAGACAGATGTAAACCGAATTATGGTTCCTGCGTCGATGGCCGGAGATCAGTACCCATTGAACTTCTTGATGTCGCGGGACTCGTACCAGGAGCACATGAAGGGAAAGGACTAGGCAATAAATTTCTTGATGATTTACGGCATGCAGACGCGCTTGTACATGTGGTAGATGTGAGCGGAACAACGGATGCCGAAGGAAAAGCTACACGAGGCTATGATCCCTCGCAAGATATCGTATGGTTACGCTCGGAGATCGTGCAATGGATAAGAGGAAATTTGATGCAGAGATGGGGTTCTATCAAGAGGCGGCATGTCGCGGTGAAAGCTACAGCGGTGGAAACGTTACAAGGCCAATTTTCAGGATATGGAAGTACAGCCTCTGTTATCGCAAGGACGCTTGATAAATTGGCTTTAAAAGAGCCGCTCCAGGATTGGTCGGAAGAAACAATTGACTCGATGATAGAGACTTTTGTCGATATAAAATTTCCTACTGTTCTTGCTCTGAACAAAATCGACCATGCAGATGCGGATAAAAATATCAGCAAGATAGCAAAAATGCAGGATCCGAAATCTATCGTATTATGTTCAGCTATATCAGAGGTCTTCCTGAGAAAATTGGTAAAACAAGGCTTCATTAGATATACGGAGGGAAGTGAGTTTGTTGATACGAGGGAAGATCTTATTGCAGATGGGGATCCCGAGGGTGGAGGTCTGAAGGAAATGGACGAGAAGCTCAAGACAAGGGTTGAAAATTTGAAGGACATGGTATTATATCGATTTGGATCTACTGGAGTCGTTGAGGTCTTATCGAGAGCAGCTGAACTATTAGGTCTGGTACCGGTATTTCCAGTGCGGAATGTTACTTCATTTTCTTCTGGAGCGCCGGGGTCAAATGCCGTCTTCCGGGATTGTGTACTGGTTAAGAAGAATACAACGGTGGCGGAGGTCGCGAGGAAGGTTATAGGTGACGCACCTTTGGCTTATGTCGAAGGGGCTGGTGGGGTGAGGGTCTCTGAAGATGATGTTGTCTCTATCGGCAAGAATGATGTGAGTACAACATCCGCTCCTCGCGTCTCATACTAATCCTCTCAGGTTTTGTCGTTCAAAGTCGGCCGAGCTTGAAACTCGATCCACATGATTTGGCGTTCAGGATGGGTAATGAGCATAGCAACTGGCGTTGCAGGTTTCTGATACACGAAGGGGTTAAGAATCTTATTTTATTTCAAAGATAGAAGCTCAAGGAACGCCCAAATGCAATGATCTAATTTCCATCCCCCGCATATTTACAGCCTAACGACCTTTCTAAATCTCATCAGCACGTCTCTCTCTCTCTCTCTCTCTCCCTCTCTCACCAACTTCCCCACCAACTTCCCCTCCCACATTCAAAAAAAGAAAGGGAAAAACTTACACCACCCCTCTCATCATTCATACCAATAACCGGCCACGGAGCCTCGGGGTTATCTTTCTTCGCCTTCTCATTCCCCCCACTCGATTTCTCACTCGTAGCCTGGCCTCCCTCGCCCTTCGCTCTCTCGCTCTTCCCCTCTTTCACCGCATCTTGCTGAGCATTATGAGAATCGCTCTCGCGGACCGTGCTATCTGCAGCCGGACGGCCTTCCCATTTGCGGTTCGGGAGCGTGCCGTGGATTTGGCGGATTGTGCGGGGGGAGGTGGTGGTGAGGAGGAGGGTTTTGATGGGGTGGGTTTTGGAGAACATGGTTGTTGGAATTAGACATGTAGATTGTTATGGGAGCGTGTTTGTCGTGGAGAATTACGAGTACCCCGGGATTTGGTATTTCTATGTCGTCACCATTCTCAAGTACTCCTAGTGCTCGTACGGTACGGCTAAGATCAAATCCCCGAGGCAGTTAGGTGATCATAACTGATTCTACTTCGTATTACCCATACTTGAGATTCGACACTCCCATATGATTGTTCGTGACTTCTAATATCTTGGTATTTCTGATACTCGAGACTTCGAATGGGCGGGGTTTCGGAGCTGAGTAAAATCCCCCCAAATTATCACATTACCGTATACGACGAAATTAAATCCCTCAAGACTCGAACCAAAGCCTCGGCTAGATTTACAGCATTGGATCTTCCATACTGACTGCCAAGATCTCAGATGTTTTGGGACATGGAGAGTTGGGTTGCACGGAGTAAGACGGCATAGAATCTGGTATCAGAATCTCAGACCACCTTTTCTATGTGATTGACTCCCAAACCATCCTGCCACAAGTACGTGGGATACACAGCATATTGCTTTCTCTGCTTGGCAAGTATCATAGGGCTGGTTTCAAAGGTAATGTGAAACCCTGCTCCAGAGATCCCCACGGCCCAAAATCAGATAAAACTGTGTGATAAACCCTAGACCAAAGCATCCTTTCAATAATCTCGTAGCAGTACGGTCGAACTCATGAATGGATGTATTGAATTGAAATCAATAAGCGTGTACGTCTGGGAGGTGGAGATGTGCCTCTTATACTTCGTAAGATGCCAGAAACACGGAGATCTATTTAAGCTTTGCAGAAGGAAGCCTCTAAACCCATGTCTGGATCATGCCGTGTCGATCGTGCAGGCCACGTTTTCGGGGCCATGTTCTGTCCCTTACTAACTTTATGAATGTCTGGAGGAAAGACAGAAAATAAGTGATAGGTCCATACTCAATCGGTGGTGCATTGCTAGTTCTTATGGTGCATCCCTAGTTCTTGTGCCACCAGTACAAGGACCGTGGAAACACATTTGCAAGCCGCTGTCTCATCATTGCGCTACAAGCCATCATGACCTCTGAACCATCTCTAGACCTAAGATGGGTAGGCACGATACTGGCACTATTTAATCACTTCTCACATCGCCGCGCCTTGCTATTAATTGCGCAGACCACTACAACTGGCGGACTTCTTCTCCACGTGGACCTCCTCATATGCGCCTCGGACTTTAAGATGTGAAAAGTCCGATTTCATATCTTCATCCTACCATATTACGAATCCCTTTCACCGCTAGGCTTGAACTCCATGCAAATAGAGAAGCCTCTGAGGTTCCTGGATGTGTTGATTTCCAGGCCAACCTCTCTACGTCGTGTCACAGCATGACAGAATCAAAGCCTTTATTGTCAAAAGCCATGGAGATCCCGCGGTGTGCGTTCCTAGAATCTCTCCATTACACGGGGCTATGCTAATTTGACATAGCTTTCTTCACGGGGGCCAGGCGAAGCCCTGATGGCCGACGATTACCACAAGCAATCGCACACCGCGGATACAAGGCTGCCTTCCCCGAAAATACCATGGGCGCGTTCAAAGGTGCTGTAGAAATAGGAGCACATGCTGTGGAAACGGATCTGCACATAACGAAAGATGGAGTAGTGGTCCTATCTCATGTAAGGTCTAGGAGCTAGGAACAGGTCGTCTGCTTATGACAACAGGATGCCACCCTCAAACGCTGCTTTGGAAAGGAGGACAAGATCGCGGATTGCGAATGGAGCTACCTAAGCACCTTACTTACACTTAAAGAACCCCGTCAATCAATGCCAAGGTTCAGAGACCTCTTGGAGTACCTGGCTACCCCGGGCTTGGAAGATATATGGGTATTGCTTGATATAAAGGTGCCGTGGCCTAGTCTCACAGAGCCCCTCAAGAAAAATAGGGTTGACGAATGGAAAAAGCTCGATGATAAGGCGGACGACATAATGCGATTAATTGCATCTACTTTGGCCGAAGTGAAGCCAACCAAACCGTGGAATGAACGAGTTGTACTTGGTTGTTGGGCAGTAAGTTCCCTTGATAGGTATTAATTAACCCAGCTTAACTAATCCCATACCAGGCTAAATACGTTCCTCTCTGCACGAAATACTTGCCAGATTATCCGATCACGCATATTGGATTTAGTATATCTTACGCCCGCCAATTTTTGAAAGTCCCGAACGTCTCCTTCAACATGTTACAACAGATGATGATTGGGCCCTTTGGGGATTCCTTTCTCCGGGATGTCAAAGAGGCCAATCGGTCGATTTTTCTATGGACCGTCAACGAGGAGAAATGGATGAAGTGGAGTATTCAAAAAGAAGTCGACGGGGTCATCACCGATGACCCAAAGCTATATTTAGAAGTGTGTGATAAGTACAAGGGCGAAAAGGTCCGCGTACCCTTGCGTTCATGGGCGACTGTTATTTGGATGAACGTGCTGGCGGTGTTCTTCAGCTTATTATTTAGGTATAGATATGGGTTCAGTGTCGACATGGGCAAGATACAGAAAAGTTTAGAGGCGTCAAGACCCAGGATGCCATGATAGGGAGTTTAAGGGTTCAAGAAATATACCTATGCACCTTCCTCGAGACTGATATTTGTGACAGATCAAGTGATTCTCCAACATTCTTAATTTAGGTTCAAATGCCCAAATAATCCTGTGTAATATTCAGCTATACCGGCTAACCGTCGGTGTCTATAACGAGCAAGAGAGAAATCAAGATGGTCTAAATCATAATTGAGTTGGAAAGAATCGCTCATGAGAGCAACGCATCATGTATTCGATTCAGGGCTACATTCAACCCAACTGCGAACTGTGGACAGGTCAAGTGACCCGTCGAGGGGAGAACAGTGAATCATTGCTATTGTTCGACTTAACAATACATACCTTGAACTATGAATCAATGGCTCGAAGTCTCAATTAACTTCAACACCGATCCCTCAAATTACCCATAGCTATTGCTGATCTTGGCTCTCGAGCAATTGAGCCTATCCAACTCTTTTGTCGCCTTGATCATCTACACGTTTGAAAGATACCCCGCCCGTCCACATCCATTCTTTTACGATTGAGGCCGACCAAGGAAGTTCACCTTCGCACTCTCACTCTTAAGCACGCCTCAACTACACAGCAAAATGTGTAACAATACCACCATCAACTATACAATCTGCGGTCACCAAGTCAAATACCGCAGCCGCTGCTCCAGTCACTCCACTTATCCGAAGCAGAAATGCCAAAAGCAAGACTTCGAATCGACGTATTATCACCTGTGCCCTGAGTGTTCGAACGTGGCTTCTCCGGCTCCGCTTTTCCATCGGGGGCTCGAGACCAGATCGGTGTTTAGTGATGATACGGTGAATTTGGCGAAGGAGGGGTTGAGGGAGGCGGTGGAGGCGGTGGAGGCGGGGTTGAGGAAGATGGAGAGTGTGGGGGTGGTGGTGAGGGATGATGGTAGTGACGTTGTGAATGTGCAGGACAGTGGGGAGGAGAATGTGAGGGCGGAGAAAGTTGATGGGATAGGCTTAGGTCTGAGTTTTGGGGGAATAGGCAATTTGAGAGAGCCTGGAATAGTCGCAAGTCCTGATCCTGCAGCGACGGCGAAGTGGGTTGATGGGCTAGGCCGGAGCTTAAGCTTTGGGAGAACGGCAGGGTTGGAGCGCGGCAGCAGATCGGTTGCGGATCCAGGTACTCCTGAGGAAGGTAAGGAGAAAAGAGGCTCGCCTGGAGTGATGGAGATAGGGAAGCAGAAAGCTATGGGCAAGCTCAAGAGAATCGTAGGAAGTTTGAGGGGGAGGAAGAGGCCAGTAGTTGTTAGTCCGGTGGAAGATCCAAAGCTGCAGATCTTGATGCCGACCCCGAGCTCCGTACAAATGCCTTCCATCCTCGAAGAGTCTCCCCAGGATACTGAGGCCATGAGATCGAGTTGGTCGAGTCAGCAACTCGCCTATGAATATCAGAGCATCATCGATGAACATCCTTCGCACCGATGGTCTCTGTCGACTGATGAGACGGGACCGACAAGCATGGGTGTCATGAAGGAGCTTCCTTTCGAGAATATGAATGTGGTGTCTACATGGGCGATATTTGTAGAAGAGTCTATTAAGAGACAGAGTCAGGGTGGGATAGGTAAAGATAGGGAGGAAAGTGACGGGTTGCAGAGCATGGAGGATAAACATGCTGATTTGGATCAGGATTATGATAGTGGTTATGAGGAATCGGAGGATAGAAGGGGAAGTCTGGATGAGCATAGTGAGTGCTGAGATGAAGAGGAGACACACATCTCAAGCAAGCCCTGAAGTAGGCCATTTATGAAGCGATCATTTGTGAAATAATAAACAATAAAAAATCTTTAAAAAAATAGTATAAATTCCCGCGCTAGCAACCCTTAAATGCGTCGCTTAATCACATCCACATTAGGTACTCTATATTACGAGAGTACTAATATACACC
Source organism: Chlorociboria aeruginascens (assembly GCA_002276475.2). NCBI lineage: Eukaryota > Fungi > Ascomycota > Leotiomycetes > Helotiales > Chlorociboriaceae > Chlorociboria > Chlorociboria aeruginascens. The sequence continues at coordinate 23,583 of NCSK02000212.1, read as the reverse complement.
AAGAAGCTTAACCAAAACAAACTCCAAAAATAACGAAGAGAAGAAAAAATTCATAAGAACAAAAATCAATACCTTAAGTCAATCAGGTTTAATCCAGCTGACTCTTACCAACAAGCGAACAAATAAAGTGACTTCCAGGGTAAAGTTACCATTCTGAAGAAGTAACGAGAAGAGCTGACTTTCCTTTGATAATGTGAAGCAAGCGATGATACACCACTGCTATACTACTGTCCTGATTATCTGAGTTTAGTTTATTCCATTACCTCTCTCTCCCTCTCTCTCTCTGAATGCTGTCTTGATATGATATTAATCTCCGAACTAAAACTCGAAGTCTGGGTTGGTTTGCGCACGTGATGAGTTCTGAAACCAAACTTGAAAAATACCTAGGTAGTTAGGTAGGTGTCTATAGTCTAAACCCAACATCTCACTTTTCTTTCCTAGCAATTACCTACCTATCTTTCTTACCTTCCTTATCTTACGTATCTAGACTAGGTGTTAACAACCATCCAGCACCACACGATCCATAATGCAGAAACCCCATCTCCCGCTTTCCGCCCTGCCGGCGTGGAGCAAGCTTAACGATGTCACGTTCTTCGATACCTGTGTGCGGGACACGGGACGGGGTAAGGGTTTTGGACTCGTGACGACTAAGGCTCTGAATTCTAGGGATACGTTTGATGTGCCGACGTTGCTAGTGGTGCCAAGGGATCTGGTGCTTTCTAGAGAGGGCGTTGAGGAGTTTGGGAAGGTGGATGGTGGGTTTAGAGGGTTGAGGGAGAGGGCTGGTGGAAAGGTGGGGTGATTTTTTCTTTGGGATTTTCCTTGATTTCTTTGCTTTCTTGGATTTCTGGGATGGGCTTTTGTGGGCTTTGATTAATGGAGGCTTGGGCTGATTGGATGAAATATATATAGTCTTTGAGAGGGGATGTTATGCTCTTTTTACTGATGCAGATTACCATTGCATCGGGAAGACAGGCCGGTATCGGGGTTTCGAACCCGTGGACCGAGTATGTTAAGATGTTACCTGATGTTGTACCTGTTCCTACGATGTGGAATGAGGAGGAGAGAGCTTTGTTGGTGGGGACTTCGTTAGAGGTAGGTTCCAGAAGGCCTTTTCTCCCCAGAGAGGGAGGCTTTGATTCGAGATTGGGGAAGCTATAGACCACGATGCTGGGGGACCGTCAAAGTTGGCATGCTTCTCCTATAATCTACTGGTTTCCTTGGCGTACATGTTCACAGAAAGTTTGTAGACAATTTGCTAACATGATTAGTCGGCTCTAAACGCCAAAATGTCCAAGCTTATTGGCGAGTTCGAAACGCTTCGTGAGAATACTATGGAGATAGAGTGGTGCAAGAAATGTTGGTGGGAAAGAGAAGATTTAACTTTGGAAAATTGGGTCCTTGTGGATGCATTATATAGATCCAGGTGCCTCGAGCTGCCGAACGCGAGAGAATGTATGGTTCCATGCCTTGATATGGCTAATCACTCATCCAAAGCCAATGCTTACTATGAGGAAATACCCAATGATGGTATTGCCCTTCTTCTTAGGCCCGGTATGGAACTCGATCGGGGAACAGAGCTTACAATAAGCTATGGTGCTTCAAAGAGTGAGGCCGAAATGCTATTTAATTACGGTTTTATCGACGCGGAAAATATGACGAACGCCATTGTTTTGACTGTCGAACCATTCTCAGATGATCCTTTGGGCAAAGCAAAAATTGCAGCATTTTCTGGTCCGCTGGTTATACGGATATCAAAAGAGGACGACGAGATAAAATGGGAAAGTCCCTTTCTGTATTTAATGTGCCTCAACGAAGAGGATGGACTAGAGTTCAAGATCCTGCAGCAAAATGATGGATCACACAGTCTGCGGTTATTTTGGCAAGGGTGTGACGTATCAGAGACCTCAAGTACCTTCGACACTCTTATTTCTGGACATGAACTGGAAGACGTCTTCAAACTTCGGACAGTAGTTCTCCTTCAGGATCGGATCCGCCAACAACTTGAACGGTTATATGAGACTCAGGAGATAGTCAGGGACTTGCAGATACTTCCAACAATTAATGCCGATCACGGAAATCTTGTATTGATGTTGAGAAAGGCCGAGGTGGGGATTCTGGAAGCCGCCTTCGAGGCAATAGATTACCAGGTGGGAGACCAGATCGAGACCAGATATATATGATACTCGTCTAACCTGTACTGATGATACTTGCAGAAAACGCACTTAATGGAAAGTGATATTGTACTACACTATCTCGCATCCAATGCTGGCCTTGATGAAGAGCATTTGGATGATACATCCACAACCAATGAAGACGAAGATTTCAGTTGAAGCGCAAACTCAAAGGGCCAGCCCCACATATCGTTACCCCATAGAGAATGGGCCAATATACAGATCATATAGCGCGGGGGTGGGGGAGATTAGAGACCACGATCATCCACATCTCCCCTACTCGTCAGGAGGCGGTCCTTTAGTACTTACACACACTTTTCGGGTGCCGAAGATCTGCGGAGAATTATATAGGAACATGTTTCAGCTTTTTCGAAGTGGGCGTGGGAATCGTCCTCGTGATATGGTGTTGAGCATGCTGTGCAATATACTTGACCGCGTACCTACTTCTTCTGCCAGGATCTCGTTGCAAATTGGCCCTCTTCATTGGGAGTCAAGTGAATTTTCCGAAGCATTCGATTGGATGATCGTGTCCAAACTGACGAGGCGCATACGAAATGCACCGGCCTTCCAACCCCAAAACGCTCATCTCCAGAGCCAAAAGAGAATGCGGGGAAGCCGATTTGCGTACTTCCATTGGATCCTTTGAAATAGACTTTGACTCGCGTAACTCATCACCGTCTTACGAGGTAAAAACTCGGAATCCAGTGGTTACACATACTAAAATGGGCTATATAACTGCAGCTGTCCACAGAACAAACTCCGCGACGGTCCCACGCTCTTGAGCAACGCAAGTCTTTCAACTTCGAGCAGCTGAACTCCAGATCTCGTCCTTTGGCATCTGCCGACGTCGGCACGTCCGGGACGGGAGAATCATTGAGCCTATAGCCATCTACTTGATACCGGGGACACTAAACAGCCTTTTTCGACGCCGAGATGAGATGCCATGATACCGATTCAAGCATCACCTCGAGGCCCAGGTCCCGAACAGGAGTTAGACGTAGCTTGAGACGGGGTCGGGGAAGTTCGGCATGTCCCCACAAGAGTGGCTTTCGTCGATACAACCTCGGCTGGGGAGATGTTTGGAAAGCAGATGGATCGGGTCACAGGTGCGCGCACACCCTAAACAAGTCCAATGGAGACGGCGTGGTACGAAGCTCCAAAGTATACCTGGAGGTACTTTCCGCAGCCCAGCGCACAAGATACCTTCGCCCCGCACTTTGGCTCTCCGCCGGGAACGGTATAGCGGTCGAGAGCCCGGCGCTGATTGGTGGCGCTGTCCTTCATCCCTGGCTAGCCTCACTCCACGGTGCCGCTCGTGCCACGACCTCTCCCTCCTTTCGTAACCCCCAGAATCTCCCCTGCTCACCCCTCCTCCTCCCCGCCCTGATCCTTAAACCTTTAACCTTCAAATCTGACCCATGTCCCTCCATCGTTTCTTTGCATCCTCCCACACCCTTCCGTACATGTCATATCATGACGCATCCGCCTCTCCTCTCCTCTGAAGTCTCCTCCCCCTTCACTCCGAATCGACATCACTGTCCGATGTGCGACGATCATTGATCTATGACAAGTGAGCTGGTCGCCACGACGTAATCCGCATATCAGAGGTCATCACGAGGCTCACTTACGTGTACGTACGAGGACCGAGGCCACACCCAGATGAATATTTGTGTACTCTTTGCGGCGCTATCTGTATCTGCGACATATCCTGATCAAAGGGACAAGCAAACTTTCATCCATATTTGGATTTATTGGTACTATAGGTCGATATTGTAGTTGGAGATCTTGGACAAGATAGAATTCCCTTCTTACACCTCCCCGACGACGAGGACGGCGCGAAGGACGAATCTTCGGGACATCACGCTCCATTCTTGACCAGGGACTTGGATATTGCTTTTCAAGATCTTGTATATGGGGTCCGACGGTTGCCGCTGGCGAATTTGGTATAATCGAGTCTATCTTGACAATACACTACAGTTGCGACACGATTACGCCGATCACTGTACTCATCTCTATATCACAACGACATCTTGTAATATTTGATAGATTATACTTCTTTATCACGTCATTGACCATTATCATCAACATGCCTGGAATCCTACCCATGAAAGTAATCAAGGTGGGTTCGAGCTCTCAAAGTCGCATTGCTCAAGCTTGCGATAGGTGTCGCAGCAAAAAGATCCGCTGCGACGGTGTGAGGCCCTGCTGCTCACAATGCGCAAATGTCGGGTTTGAATGTAAAACGAGTGATAAGCTCAGTCGACGAGCTTTCCCTCGAGGGTACACCGAATCTTTGGAAGAGAGGGTCCGTACACTAGAAGCTGAGGTCCGAGAATTGAAGGACTTATTGGATGAGAAAGACGAGAAGATTGATATGCTGTCGAAAATGCATTCAAATCGACGGCCATCCCTGTGCTCAGCATCGGCCTCACCGACTGTTGAAGCTCGTAAGGAAGCATCTGAGAGTCCTTCCAAAGAAGACATTTTCAGGGTTTCTGCTTCTCCTCTGCTACTGGGTTCAGAGAATTCCGACTCGTACTTCGTGGGGGCATCAAGTGGAAGGGCATTTGTTGGTATGCTTTCCCAATCTTCTCGGAATTCACACGTTAACAGCATCTAGACGCTTTTAAGCGAAGAATACAAGAGAGCGGAAAGTCTCTCGCTGGGTTCAACACAGAAGCATTGCTCAATATCCAGAGTGACTCGTCTGCTCCTCCCTCATCATCCACTCCACCACTTCCAAGCACACCTCCTCGCATATTTTCGGACAGATGCGTAAATGTGTTTTTCCAGGAATGGGCTCCTTTGTTTCCTGTGCTTCATAAGCCATTTTTCCTTCAAATATACGAGGAGTACATGTCGGATCCAGAAGTAGTAACGAATCAGCACAAAATGGCACAATTATATTTAGTGTTTGGGATTGCGGGGCTCTCCAGTGATATCCCGGACAAACATCAAATCTCGCTGTGCGAGAACCAATGGCGGAGATCTCTTGATGCGGTACTCCGAGACAATACCTTGATGACACTTCAATGCCTCATTTTAGCCTTGATCTATTGTATCTTGAAGGCGGATTACAATCGTTTACAACACTATAAGAGCATTGCAGTGGGACTTTCTCACCGTCTTGGCTTGCATCAGAGCCAGAAACGTTTCTCTTTTGGAGCTTTGACAATCGAGACACGGAAGAAGGTCTTCTGGACACTTTATACTGTCGATTGGTGAGTATTTTATGTATGGCTCTATATTAGCACATACTGACTTTATAGCTTCTCTGCGGCTCTACTTGGACTTCCGAAACTACTCAAAGAGGACGACATTCATGCAGAATATCCTTCCGACACTGACGATGAATATTTGACAGAAAAGGGATTCCAGCCGACCCTTCCTGGTGAATGTACGAAAATTTCGAGCGCTCTCGCACTTTTTCGCGCCTCTCGAATTCTGTCAAAAGTTTTGGAAGAAAACTATCCTGCCGCTGCAACACATGATCTGTCTCTTCAGTCTCTCACTAGCCTGGAAGCCGAGCTCAATGAGTGGTCGGACAAGTTGCCGACGCACCTGAAGCTTACATTTGTTCAAGACAAGCCATCAACAGATGTGACCGGAAATCGCTCAGTTTTATTAGTAAGCCCAGTTCACATTGTATCAATCCATCTGACTAATTGGCCTAGTCTCTTGCCTTCTACTACATTCGCTCCTTGATTCGTCGTCCTGCCGTTGGATCTACCCTGGGCAATAAATCATCGTCATCGGTTATATCGCTTGCTGATTCGAGCAAGCACATCATTCAAATTGTTCAGCTGTTGGAGGAAAGGAGCATGTCATTCTCCTTCTGCCTGAATAAGAATGAAATGATTACTCTCTGCGGCTTAAGCCTTCTATACCAAGGCCTGGATCTCAAGCAAGAAGGCAAACTCATGCAGGAGAGTCAACGCTTGATTACTGTTGTCAATAAATTCCTCGAAAAGGCCAATGCTCCAGGAGCGGCTGACTTCAAGAAACTTGCTTCGTCATTAACACATGACAAAGCGAGAGCGAAACCAAGGCAAGCCTCTGATAGTGCGACTTTGAAACCTGCAATTCCCTCATCTTTGAGCCGCAAACAAACGCGACAGCAGATATATAAACACGAGGGTGGGACCATGAGTGAGAGTGATATTTTGGCCCAGCAAGAGAAGCTCAGACGAGCAACTCAACCCAACTCGACCATGCAACCCCTGGACAACTATGGGCGAGGAGCCATTGATGCTGCACGTGCCGAACCCCAAGTTATGAATCGCGACAAGACTACGCGTGGTTCAGTTCCACAATTTCCAGTGATGATAACGCCACGCTCGCGCTCATCCTCTAAGCATCCGAACCTTGATTACCTCTCATTAAGTAACACTCCTGCAGGCTCACAACCGCATTCCCCCATACAAGCTCGCTCTCAACAACCACATGGGGGCCAAATTCCAAATAGCCCGTATCAGATCTCGAAGATACAAACCTCCCTACCTATGGGAGCGGCGGAACTCGCTGGTTGTCTAGATGGTGACCGAAACAATATATTTGATAACATTTACAGTGGACCAACCATCTACTTCAGCGACAATGACCATATCAACTCGTCTTTGTATAATAAGTTGTCGCCCGAATCATGGGGCATAGCTTCACTAACGATGGATGATCTTGCTTTCGGCCCTAGACCTACACAGAGCGCCTGCAGTCTGGGAGAAGAAAGCCCGAGTTCGGGAGAAGAATTGTCCAACAGTGAACTAGGACTAGGAGGGAGAACAAACGACGATTATATGACTGCATTTCTTTCGGGCTCAACGGCTTCGGGTGACATATACCTGGTCGATGGTTTAGATGCCACTTACAACGGCCCTATGAGTTGAAGGGTGGGCATTGTGTGCGTTCATGATTTGAGATACTAATTGGTTTTAATCAAAAGGATTTTGTGGTTGGCGCCTCGGGATTGAATTAAATAATAGGGTCTATATATGAAGTATATTTTTCCTTTGTCAAACTCAAAAATACCCTGTATATGGTGGTGTGATGCGATTTATTGTAACATTCTACCTTGTAATTACAAATTTTGATTACCATAGTATCGTTTGCTAATGAACTCGAATATTCCATTTTCACGCTTGCAACAGAAACGTCGAGTCATCATGCATATCTTACAATCCCCTTCCCAATCCAATTCACTCCAGAAAATTGTGAACACCAGGCCGTACATCCAACTGATCCAAATCGTCCTCGTCAATTCCGTCATCATCAGCATTGGTATCGTCGTCGGAAAAATCATCTTCCTCCTCGCCAATATCACCAAACGGAGTTAGATCCGTAGCTCGAAAAGTCTCATCCTCATCATCATCATCATCGACAACATCCTCTTTACCATCCTTCTGGGGAACAATGTCGGGACCAAAAGCTGCGGGGTCATAGAATTCGAACTTATCTGCATCTTCGGAGCCATTCTCCCTGCTTAATTGCGCCTCCACCAACTGCTGGTAAGTAGAGAGATTGGCCTTTCCCTTCCCAGTCAAGCCATCATCATCTTTCATCCCCCAAAATTCCGGCCTAAATCCATTTGCATGTTGCGCGTACTCGGAGTCGTCCATCTTGATTATGTGTGGCTCCTGGTAAGTAGAGACTTTGGCCTTTTTCTGCTTCCCCTTCAAGCCATCATCCCTCGAGCAAAACGAGCAGTCACAGCCCATGGTCTTCTTTCCCGCTGCCCCAGCCTCTGGTCTGGACAGGCACATTCCACACTTACACTTGAACCCCAGCGGCTCCCTCATCCTCTCCGGAAGATCAAGGCCGCAACAATATGCAATGGTGATTTCCTCCCCGGCAGCGATGTCCCTCAACGCCACGAACCTCACCTCACCGTCGTCGTTCTTGAAAAATGTCGCGCTGGGAACACAGCTATGGTTGACCCTCCCCGCCACCCAGAAGATGCCCTTGCTGCGGAGGCCCGCGCCTCCAGGGAGCTCAAAGGAATTGGTCAAGAACGTCGCCATATCGGCTGAGAAGAAGCGTGGTGGAGACCACGCACCAGCGCTTAGAGCGCGGAACAGTTCTTGATACTCGCTGCAGAGCGTCGCTATGTATGCAGTGAGATTGGCTTCAGTGTAGCTCTTTTGCGTGTAAGAGAACGCGTACAGTTCGGTGAAGATGGTGGAGGACGCGGCGATGGGCTGGAGCGTGAAGACGCCGAAGCCATGCAGAGGAGAAGGCAGGATTGTGATGTTGATGGGGGGAGTGATATTCTCGTAGCTGAAGATGCGGCTCGTGTCAATGTCGGGGGGGGCCTGCCCCTGTGTGCGTTCAGTTTTTTCTCTTCCGCAGAATGCCTGGGAGAATATAGAAGGTAGTCAGGTAAACTCACTGCTTGCTCCTTTCCGTCTATTTCAAGGCTCCTGAATCGCTCAATCTCATCTGGCTCTTGCCCTCCCTCCGTGTTCTCGCCAACATACGCAGTGTTCTCGTTGCTCCTGCTTTTGCTTGGTTCGGTTTTCTCTTGAGGAAGACCACCGGCTTCAGACTGGAGGTTGAGTGCTGCCTTTGCATCTTCGATGCTTTTGTACTGCGCGATCATGATACTGTCTTGGTTTATTTTACTTTCTCCAAGAGGCGTCGACATTTTGTTAATCCTAATCCTATGTTGTCAAAAAAGTAGGGGTTTGATTGTGATTGTAGCTTGAAAGGAAAAAATAAGTATAACGCGTCAAAGACAAATATAGGAAGGTGGTGTGCGTCAGAACAATCAACGTGAAAGTGAATATGCTAGAAAAACAATTGCGCTCTTTGCGATTCAGACTTCATCCTATCATTCTCATCATAGAAATAAAAAAATCTAAGAAACTTTTCTAACTCAATTCAGGACTACCTATTATAAATCTATAGAAGAGGCAATTCGCATTCTCCGATCAACGCTATGCAGACGCCGCCCCATGCTCTGTCCCTAAAGTATGCATATGCACCTATGTAACTTAGTGAAAACGAGGAATATCCGCCTTGAAATGCAAAACTCCATCCTGCAACGGCAATGCTGAAGTCCCCAGGAATCGAACTACACTTTTTGCTTTTTTGAAACCTCAAACCATTCATTATGAGATCCTCCACCACGAACAATATAATAAAAGCCAGTCTCCGAGAAACTACTAGCCGTTCAGACCGATTATGGTTTATTCGATTGTAGGATTTCCGCTAAAGCCTTTGCCAATTCTTGAGTCTTGACTTGCAGGATCCACGTTTCTAAACTCTTTCCACCTTCACCGGCTGTCAGGAGCTTAAGAGTCTTGCCTGCCGATTCGTAATTAACTTGAGGAAGGAGGGCCTTATTAAGGATGATAGATCCGCTAGGATCAGCTCGCAGAAGAATCCTCGAAGCCTTGGTTTCCTTGTGCTTGAGCACCCTGAGAGGTCCGACACCCTTTGTCTCCCAGGGACTACTACCATCCCCTTCCGCCTTCGGATTGAACTTCAAAACTTTTGCCCTAACTTCATGAATAATTTCTTCATTTTCCTCTCCCGGACCACCACCTGTGAGACTAATTTGTTCGTGATACTCTACATCAGGATCATTACTCTCGGTTGCGCTATCACCATCTGTTGTTCCACCTGGAGACGTAGCTCTAGATGTGGTGGTTGATGCTGCGGCAGACGGGAAGAGCGAAGAAGTTGTGCTTGACTGACCACCAAAGGCAAAGCCTACGCTTGTGCCAAGAGTAGGGGGCGGTTTAGACGTACTTGCGATACCGAAAAGCGGAGGTGTATTAGAAATAGGTTTACCGAAAAGACCTGCAAATGGACTCGCGGTTGTCGGTGTCGGTGTCGCTGAAGTAATATTCACAATTGGAGTAGAAGTAGAATCATTCTTCTTTGGAATTGCGTCACTGAATTTGATTGGACTGTCGGGCTTCCACGTCTTGTCTACAGGCGTCGGCATCTTGTTGATGGAGGAAAAGAGATTGTTACCGTTGCCGGAGATATCTGTGCTACCAGGATTCGTGTTCTCTTTCTCCTCAGTCAAAATCCGAACTGGATTTCCATTGCTATCTTTCGTGATGCGATCAAATAGACTTCTACCTGGTGGTGTGGTTCCAGAATTGCCATTGCCACCTAGCTTAGGAGCAGACTGAGCTACTTTCTTGATGGATGCAATACTGGTACCAGTCTCTTCAACTGGGATGCCAAGTCCATTATCATGGCCTGGCGTATAGGTAGGATCCTTATTTTCAGCCTCAGAATCGCTTTCGTCACCCGATTCTTCCGACTCTTCCGCGTCTTCTGCATCGTCTTCCTTCTCATTTTCAACTCCTGACTCTGCGTCAGAGAGATGAGAGAAAATGTTTTGCCCAAAAACCATTGGCTTGCCGGGCGTGTGACTGTCTAAAACAGACCCTGTGGTGCTTAATGCGCGAGGCGTAGAGGTCCCCGAGCTACTAAATATGCTACTGCTTGAGCTTGTGATAGTAGAAACCTGTCCGAATGATGATTTAGGAGCAGATGTTGTAGAGTTGCTGGTGAGATTCGATACTGACATAGATGTTGCCTTGGCGTCGGTTCCGTTAGATTTAGATGAATCTTTGCTCGAGTCGGATTGCTTTCCTTGCTGATTAAATTTAAACACCAACGTAGCACGCTTATTCGTAGACTCATCTTTTAATGCCTTCAAGTCTGCGCTTCGCTTTGCCTTCCATTTTGCCTCCCACTCATCCTCGTCTTCATCTGAATCCATGTCTTCGGCTTTTGCTTTTTCCATGAGATCTTCTTCATTTTTGGAAGCTTGGGAGCTAAACTGAGCCATAAAATTGACGGAACTAGTACTAAATGTAGGGGGTTTAATGGGTTTGTCTTTGGGTTCAGGGGGAGTGGTTCCCTTCCCGGCAGTAGCCAAAGCGGGCTTAGCTGGAGCCAAATTCGTGGAGGCGGAAGCCGATGTTGGCTTTAATGAAAATATGTTTGATGTAGATGGGGATGTGGTAGGTGCAGGTTTGGCTCCTGATGACGCAGGAACAAGTAAAGTACTAAATGGATTGAAACGTGGTGCCTCATCTATAGATGGACCTGGCAGTGCTCGAATCTTCTTGTCGGTGCTCGAGGGTGGACTGTCAACTATGTTTTTGAAGATGTTTGAGGTACTTGAGCCTCCAACGACTCCATTTGGTTTCGAGACTTTCAGTCTTTGCGGCCCATCTTCCTCACTATCCCTTGTTATTTGCTCCTCGGCTTTCCTCTTGCCCTTTGCCGACAGGTCAGCAGAAATGGGTGTATTCGGTGCAGTAGATGTGCGCGGAGCTAGAGTTGACGCTTTTGGGGCGAAATTTCTATTGACAACAGGCTGAACTGGACGAGACTCTTTATTCTGGCTAAGCTGGTCTTGCAACTCTGTCTGATGTAGGTTGGAAACCTCAGCCTGCCTCGATCGCTTGTTAGGGTTCTCATTCTCTTGATCTTCCTCATCTGTAGCTTTACGCTTAGGAGTTCTCTCAGATATATGCGGGGTTGGACGTAGAACTTGATGTCGCTTTTCATTGTAGAATGCAATTGCGGCATTGACATCGGCTCCAATTGGAAGCTCATGAAAGAAGAGTTCCATTGCCTTGTTCAATGAACGCATACGAAAAGCTATACAGAACTCTTGTTTCTGCACATCGCTGAAATCAGCGGGAAAATTGGGCGCTATAGATTCATCAGAGAGTGCTGCAGCGGTAGCCAACTCGGTATAAGGGGTAATATCCTCCGAAATTTGTGGTGGTCTATTGCCCTGTGAAACGCCATTTGAGCCGTCATGCGTAGGAGAGGCAGACGAAGTAAGAGCAGTTGTTATAGATGACTTGCTTGATGCATCATTTGCCTTGAATAAGCCATTTGGTTGTGGCAAAGTCTGAAACATACCACTAGGAGGTGGTTGACTTGCACTGACAGGGGCTTCAATAGGTTTCAATGGGGGAGTATGTCGAGTACCATTATTCTCCGAAATCCTTTGAGATTGTACTTGTACTTCTTGAGTAGCAGGTGTGTTAGGAACCTATAAGTAGAATCTAATTAGCCCAAGTACACGGGAAATCCAATGCCATATAACCATTTAACGTCACGTATACAAAGCATTAGACTATAATTTTCGAAGAAAAAACTTACCATTTGTTTCGGCACACCAAAGAGACTGGATATTGGGGTTTGACTGAAGACTGACGGAGGAGGATTGGTAGCATTCGTGACAGCATTATCTTGACCTATTCGAACAGGAGTATCTGTAATCTTGGGTTGAGGTAATAGCTGATCCACTGGTTTATTCAGATGTCCTAATAGATCAGATGCAGGTTTCTCCTGGTTGAGTACGGAAAATGGATTGCTGTTGGGTGTAGCTTTTTCATTGCTTTTACTGAAAATGTTATTTGATGGAGTATTTGATTTGTTCAGATTTCCAAAGATATTAACAGAGGATGATGGTTGCGCATTTTGCTGTCCAGAAGAGCTAGGTGTCGAAATTGGTTGGCTGGAGATGTTCGCACTTGTTGAAGTTGGTTGGATTTTCCCTCCAAAAATTCCACTGCTTTCATCTTTTTTGTTGGAAAGATCACTTGGAGGTGGGGCTTGAGGTTTCAAACTTGCAAATATGTTGGAGGAGGGTGTTGATTGCTGGCTTTGAGGCGCAAAGACATGTGATGATGCAGCTTGCTGAGGTTGCGATATCTGAGATAGATTGCTTGTAGGTTGATTGGCCGTTAAACCAGCCCCAAAATTGACCGCAGGTCTTGACGGTTGCGCAATAGGCGCTGGGGTGTACGCAAACTGGAAACCCGAAGTAGAGACAGGTGCTGGTGCTGGTGTGGATGTGGATTGGAAACCAGAGGTAGCAGTAGGCGCTGGTGCTGGTGTAGATCCAAAACTGATACCAGTGCTTGACCGCGGTGTAGAACTCGGAGTAAACTGAAATGGATTGCTCGCTGGCTTGTCCTGTGTCGCAGGTGGTCCAAAGTTGAATATTGGTGCTTGGGATTGCGCAGGCTGGGTTGGCTGGCTGAACGAAAAAAGGTTGGTTGCTGGTTTATTCTGACTTGGGCTGGATCCAAAACTCAAGCCAGGACTCTGCGCAGGCTGCGAGGTCCCTGAAAATGAGAATATGTTAACTGGTTTATTTTGGGTGGGAGTGCTGAAATTGAAGATGGGCGTACTCGGCTGTGGTTGAGATTGCCCAAAGCCAAAACTTCCACTGCTTGGATTCTGTTGTTGATTTGTCTGACCAAAAGGATTAGATTGCTGATTTTGTGTGAGTGTGGTGGGCATCTTGAATGAAGTGCTGCTAGAATCTGAACCTGGTACTCGAAACGGCTTCTTTCGCCTTGCAGCTTCTTCTCCTGTGGTATCTGCGCGCGGATCATCATCATTATCATCCGCCAAGTTCGAAGATGAGCCATTATTATTTCCGATCATCGTGTTGTTTCCACCAAATGACAAAGGGGGAAATGAAGGTCCTTGAGGTGCTGAGAAGGTGAAGCCTCCCGAAGCCTGCACGCTCCCACCAAATAGTCCTCCTGATCCACCTTGTGTCGACTGCTGTTGTGGTATGGAAGAAAACTGAAGACCGGGAGAAGGACTGCCTAAATGTCCTTTTCTTTTAATGGGCTTTGCCTTTATACTTCTCGCCGCAAGTTGGGCAGCATTAGCCCGTGGTGCACCATCCATGTTAACTGTATCTGACGCGACGCTAGTTCCAAATCAAGAAGTATATCTCAGTCGCCGTTCTGCGTCTTGAAGTTGTCTAAGATCGAGATGGTTTGCAAATTCGTTATTTGGGTTCGGAAAGGGTGAAATGTTTGTCGTACTCGAGAGGTGATGGATCGGATCAAGGATCGCGAGGGGTTTGGATTTCGCGCATTCGTAGTGAATAGAAGAGGATACAAGTTAATAAAAACGTCTAAATGTGTTGCATCTCGAATTGTCTTGAAGTCCTCGGGATAGAATCCGTGTTGTGATCGGAGTTTAGGTCGCGAGAATCCTAACCAAGTTGTGAACGTTTGCTTCCGGCCTGAGGCATTACTGTATTTCTTTCCAGTGACTTCTCCAACCGCAGTGAACATGCGAGCTCTCAGTTTTTTAAGTATGCAGAGGATTTTAGGTATTCACTACAGTACAAGCTTGTGATATTCAATGCAAATAGTTGCTCTGTAAAAAAAATAAAAAATTTAAATTGAAATAAATAACAATATGCAATCCTAGCACTTAGCATTTAAGGGGGAGCATGGTGAGTATATTTTTTTCATAGGAATGACTTTCCTGAAATTCTTTGTGATGACAATTCCAATCTATGCTAAGAGTTAGTAGATCAATTCGGAGATGCCTTGAAGGGTATTAAGTAGAATTACGAAGCTGGAAATACATCAGCTAGACGTCGAAATAATTCTTAAAACCACATGGGTGGAATAAGTTTGACTAGGTATTATTCCAAATGATTGTTGGTAAGATTTGAGGAGCGGTCAACGTCACCAGAAACTCACATGCATAGAAAAAGGAAGCAATGACTACATATCGAGTATGGCCAAGCAATACAGAATGATGCAGAGCAAATGCATCAAGAATTCAGCACACGGTAGATGACCAAATAAGACCCTACGGTTACATTCCTCGATAGTAATATTCAGCCATTAAGTACAAGTCCTCTTCTTCCCAAAAGTCCCGATCTTGGTCGTTCTCAAACCTATCGTGGAATTGCCAAAGATCAGCCTGGCTGATCTCACTTGGTTCCACGATAGGTTTGAGAACGACTTTGTCGGTATGAAAGCTCTTAGAGCTATGAAGAAAAGGATGGAATAAGTCTTGCCAATCCTCAGGGAAGGCACCGATGAGCTCAATTCTTAACAATTGCTCATAGGCAGCGAAAGCTACATCTTCTTTTCGAAGTGGTCGGAGGATTCTTTTAATCATCTCAAGCGGCATCTCCCCTTCTAGTTTAATCTTGACGACCCCTAAGGAAAATAGCGAGGTTAGTAATTGCTCTCGGACAAGGAAAAGAAGGATCGCTCATGGAATCTTACAATCCAATCCATGAGGATGATTAGCTGGAAATTCTTGATAGCGATGATATAAGATCCAGAACAAATCCTTAAGCGTCTCACTCAGAAGCATACCATTGTACACCGTCTCTTGATCGGAATATGAGCTACGGTCGAAGATATTGACGCAGATCTCGACATGTCTGAGACGGCGTAGAGACGTTTCGTAAATCAGACCTCGGTGCTTGACCATATCTACGTGGCGTCCACCTCTCAAGTCTCGTAAGCTCAACATCATAGTCTTCTCATCATCGGTGCGAAGCAAAACGCCATCTTGATCCCTATCATACGTCGCGGTGAAACAGTTTTCCTTGTAAAGAATGTCCGAAGACTCTTGAAAGACCTGCAGCCAGAGTTAGGTAAACTTGGATTGCGATTCAAGTATGATAGACGTTGAATGTGTTGAGAGGAGTGATGCATACCTGATGATTTGTTGCCAAGATGGCTGTTTCAATTCCTCCAGGTTGACTGGTCACTTTAGAACGGTCCAGATGAATGGGACCGGAGGCTTTAGAGACAACAAGATATCTATATATCATGTTTCTCAACTCAATGGGGAGATCCATGAATGGGAAACTCGAGTCACTGTCTTCCGACGCCACTTCCTTAAGCCGCTTGTATCTTGTCTTGTACTGTTCGACCTCGCTTTCTTCAAAATCGTTTTCACCCTCTGCACCAGTGGCACGTCGTTGATCACGTCTAGTCTTGATAACGTCCATGTCACGCTTTCCTCGACGGCGTTTTGCCATCTTCACAACTTTGAGTGAACGTCAATAAAGGTATGGAGTGCGGATAAGCGTTGTGCATTACATACCTTTTCGGTGTGACTTGACTTCGAAAAAGCTAGAAACAGACGAAGACGTTGACTAACAAACCGAAGTTGTTGATCAACAGATCGAGGTTGCGTGATAGAAGTTGAACGTTTAGAATATTTGAGAGGAGCAAGCGAGGCGCGTTAGAAAAATAATGACCATCCCAACGCGATAACGAACCATGCGATAACTATGGAGGTGAATGATCTTAGGGAAACCCCCACCAAATCAAAATCTTTCCTGGGAGATCTAAACCATATAAGAACATGTCGGTATTATGTTCAACAGTAAGAGGAAGTATATGTACTCTAGTAAGCAATGCACATCCCCTTGCTGTTCATATTTTTGCCTTGGATCTGACCGGAATGCCTAGGCCCAAGGGCTCCAGCTCTCTCGTTGACTGCCTCCAGCTTTTTTTTGGATCTTACACGAATTAAACAGCTTGACGGGAAGCCAATGTACACGACGTATCCAGGAATAACACGCGCATGCTTTTCATGCTACATCATATTGGGGCAATGGCTCGGATCCTTGGTAGCCAGCAGCCAGGACCTCTTCTAGTCAAGAGCAGACAAATATCTTCGCTACAAGCTCCTAACATTGCCCTGGAAGCTTTTACGATGTTGACCATGTGTACAATAGGCTGACTCCCCTTGGACTCAAATCCAGGACAAGTGTCTTGACTTTAGACGAGAACATTTCTTAATCTGGCCGTTCATCCGCCAAAACTTGGGGAGTTGGTCGAACCAGAAGATATAGAACAGGCCAACCGTGATAGTGTTACGGGTAAGGCAACTATCCCCTTATACCAAAGGAGCAATATATAAAACCCAAAGGTAGTTCCGCCTAGGGCGACAACGGGTTGATCAGTAGCTCAAAAGTGTAAAGCTCTGATGAAAAAAAGGAAACAGTAGAAATGCCCACACGCCCTAAACCCACCACATTAGACTTTGCTTGCTAGCTTCAGACCATAAACTATGAAACAAAAATAGAAAGAAATATGCATTGAACACAACTCCATAGTCAGAAATAATAACTCGAGAACTGGAATCGGAAAGGTTCATCACTCAATCGAGTTCAATCCTCTTCCCCTTTAATATAGTTCCGCCCGCTAGCTTTCCCACAACATACCCTGCATAAGCCCCTGAGACAATAGTTACGGGCCACTTTTGCCATTCTCTATCCCAGTCTAGTGGTATGGGTACAGCTCCAATCCAAGCTCCCAGGAAACATCCTACAGCAGCTCCGAACACCTCATCAACGGGGCTGTATAATGAAGCAATCTCTCTCCATTTTGCTCCATCTGCTCCGTGTACATAGACTAGTGGGAAAACTACCAGGAGAGCTATGTGAGCCGAGCTTAGGAAGGTATGCGGGATGTGTGTTGTAATCGGGGCTCCGAAGAGGATTTGAATGGCTGCCAGTAAAGGAACTGAGAGAAGTGATAGAAGAATAGCAAAGAATACAATCTAGAGGATCTTCTTAGTTCTTATCCCCAGGTCCACGAGACAAAAACTTACAAATGCTTTTGTCGACAGAGTATTGGGAGTCTGCTTCTTAGACGCGTTTGACTTAGTCTTCTTCACAGTTTTCGCGTCAGAACCAGTATATGGCAAACATGTAACTGTATATGCAATTTGGATAAGTCCCAGTGGTAGAAGGGAATTCAGAAGTGTCGATCTAGGATCTGCCACCAGAGCTGGAAATTGTAGGCAGTAAGCTGAAAGGAGAACGATGGGGTGAACATGTGTGAAGATCCGGGCAAGATCTGTAGGAAGTAAGTCAATGGATGTAGAAGTCTTTGAAGAACTTTGGCTTGGTATATTTCCTGATGTTGTTACTGGATCAAGGAGAGGCATTTTGGAGTCCCGGCACGTCTTATAACGAAGATTTATTTGAAAGTTGAGGTTGTATTAGTCCATTAGATCGAACCGAGGCGCTAATATTATTAATACGGATACGGATACGGATACGGTTGATGAGGTTAAATAATTCTCGTTCCTCAAAGTCAAAAAGGGCAAGTAGATACACTATTCTTCTGGTCAAGATTCATTATTGTTTTACTAATGTACAGCATTACTGCTTAATTCTATATACCAGTTATTCCCTGCCCAAGCATCCTTATCGATTCAGTCGTGGCGTCACAGAGTCCATCCAGAATCAGATGTCCATATCCCCAAATGCCCTTTGCAAATATGGAAGTACTATGGCCTCTTCAAGATGTTGCAAGAGAAGGCCTGGAAACAAGATTCCGTAGAGAAAGATCATACACAATATCCTCAATCTTCTTCACATTGTATTTTATGCTATCACTTCTCCGCCTCAATGAATCATTCTTCAAATTCAAGATCTGGAAACCGGCATGCAGGTCCTTGACAAATTGGCTGATCTGTAGAGGACGCTGAAAATCTCCTAATGTGACGGAATTGATAGCTAGTCGTGCAAGCTCTTCGATCAAAGTAATCAGGGATTGGAGGTATTCTTCGATTGTGATATGGAACGCATCTCGATCTTTGAGATTGACTGGAACTATGGTATCGTCAGCATAGAGCTCTAGAAACATAGACATACCATACCATGGAGGATCTCTCCAACTTCTTCGATTGTGAGGAGCTTTCCAGGCTCTGCTGGTTTCCCATTTATTGGCATGCCTCCAAGCCATCCACACAGAACAATTCCAAATACCACATTCTGCACATCCCGAGTCCATAAACCATTGTATCTATTCCTGTCAGCTAGACCTTCGTGTGAAATGTTAGAGCATACTTGTAGTACGGCGCTGTAGAGGCTATCGCAGAGAGCTTGCCAACATTCTCGATCTCTTCTTTGATGGCACTTTGAGCTGCTCCAATGACAGGCTGGACTATGACACGTTAATTACATGTCGAACTTGGGAAGAACGACGTACGCTGTGCAGCTGGGGTTGAATGAGCGCGGGACAGGACCGACAAAACGTTCCGACTTTGTTTTTCCAGTGTCTGGAGAAGTGTGCGAATCTGCTCTCTGAATGCCACGTCTTCATCGATATTGGTTTGAAGATCTTCGAAGATGCTGGGATTCACCATGCTTGTAGAGTCCTCCATATCGGATTCCTGTTGGCGTAATGGCGGGGAGATCTGAGGATGTAAACCGAGCGTCACGGAGTCGGAATAATCTCAGGAGTGGTTCCTACTAATTGGGAAATAAAAATCTTTTTCCTTCTGCTCTGTTTTCTTATTGGCTTGAAGTCAAGTGTAATGTTTGTCTACATTTTCCCTTCCGTCGGCGTTTGGAATCTCGAGGATGAAAACGAAGCCTCAGATCTGGGAGCTGTATGTCAAGCCAGAGTACAACATAGGAAGGCCACCACAAGGTATTTTCTGATTACTGTACTATTGAATCTCAAGGAGAGGACTCGGTGAGTGTCATCTTTGGGAGAAATTCATTGGTATTGCCTCTGTGAGCTTGTTCGTTGTATGGTTTTGTGCAACCCTCAAAACCCGCAGAATGCCCTGCAGACCACAGCTCAGACTGCTCCTAAATAAATATTTAGATACAGGAATGGTATATATCTGTTTCGTTTCCATATTGACCGAAAAAACCTCCCTTGACTCCATATGTGAACACCTACGGTACACATGCTGCCCTAAATCCCACTCATCAACACAAGTGAAAATATGAATTCAGCCTTGGCGCAAAAGCGAAAGGAATTATTTTGTCGGTGCATCCAAGATGTCCACCAGCATGTCTCCCCCTATTGAAAGGTGGATGTGGATGTTTGAAACTGAGCAATTCTTCTTCACATCTCTGACAAGCCAAGAGACTGTAATGAAAAGGTCGCGTCGCGAGCAGGCAGTGTAATAGCTCGGACACAGTGGAGAGTGGCATGAGCAAGCTCAGAGACCACTCTCCGAGGGACAAAAATAAGTATAATCAATGCGACGTCCTTGGACGTCTTTCAGAGATTAAACTGAAAAGACTAGAAAGAATTGTTAGCTGTAATCCGAGATGCGGAAAATGGGAATGGAAGTGCGTACACAGATACTACACTTGATCTGTAGAGCATGTTAGCAAGATCGAACTTTGAAATTTTGAGTGTTTGCCTACCTAAGCCAAAAGGCAAAGAGAGCTGAAGAAGAAAAAAAGGTTTGTACGGACAGGAGGAAGCAGCCTATATATATGTAAATAGATGGTCTGTGCGCTAGACTAGCGAAAGTGCAAACTATCTGGAGTTTGATCTAGTAGCAAACAAGGCAAACTCGCCTTTCCGGCTAACTGCCCCTCCTTGCCTTGTACAAATCTCAACCCCTCTGAAATCTCAGCTTGCATTTATTTTACCTTCTGTTAGGATATTGGTATCTGACACCGGAACTCGGTGTTCCGTACGAAGCCTCGGCCAGGAGGAAAAAGAATTAGGTTTATATGTCGGGCGCGTCATACGAAACGTTCTAGACCTAACTCAAGGGCTGAGCAACAGGTTTAAGGATGCGGTATCGAAATCCAGGATTCGTACAAGGTTCCGATTAGGCATATATAAACTACATAGATAGCCTTACAAAAAAAAAATAAAACGATTTAATCCAAGCATAACTAACTGATACTTATTATGATCGATAAGTTCGTGCCACGAGTTAACATTTATTAGCCCTTTGTACAAAAATTACTTTATCATATATTACCTTATATTATCACCGGTAACAGTACCAGCGAGTATTGAAAGGAGCACTAGCAAGTGCCCCTATTCGACGAGTGTAGTGCCAGCGGGTACTACCAACAATATATGCGAACGGTATGATGGTATTATGAATACTTGCACGAGTAGGTTAGAAAGATTCATAATACAAATTAGATGATTTTTCGATCTTGTAAGGAAAATATTTTTTTTCCTATTTTATCTCTGTCTCGGGAAGAATAATGCTTTTAAATTATATTTCGGGAGCAAGCATATCCACTACATCCTGCTAAATTATTCGAAATAAGCAATTACTGCCTCTCTGGTGTTCCCAAGGCAAGCTAGTAGTAGAATTGTTCTGCACCCTAGAGGGTCGAGCCGATTCTCGAGTGAAGAATGCGAGTAAGTCTCAGTCCCTTGCATAAAAATAAAACTATCTCCTAAATAATTTCAGTTGAACTTCTTCCGCAGAGATTTGAAAATTTCAAGGTTTCCTTAACTTATCGAAATCAGGCAGATTTCATACTGGCGACGAATAGAGACGCAGCATTGCACGATCTCGGAGAGTAAGTCAACGACGATGCTTTGATAAACCAGGTGACGAGAGCCATAACTTCTCTAGGCCTCGAGAATCACCCTCGCCACAGATGCAGGGATGGCGGCCAATCTACTTGGACACCTGATGGTAGACCCCTTCGCTGATCGAGCAAATAAACTGAAGAAGTTATCGTTCGACCCTGAAGGGGTCGAAACAAAACCCGAGAGAAGGTATAGCCGTAGTATTTTCCTCGAGTGACAGAAAAAGAAGCAGGATTGCGTTGTTGGAGTGGACGATATCGGATATATCTGTCAATCAAGCATATTGGAGTCAGAATCCATGGAATATCTTGGTTCGGGGAGGGAATGCCGTGTCCCATAGGAATACTAAAACGGTCTGAGGCGAGATTTAGAGACCATAGCTTGTGGAATAATGGTATGGACTACTGTAGTCCGCATAATCGTACGTCGTGTGTAATGAAGTAGTGCTCGAGGCTTGGCCCATCCCACTTGGCCCGGCAGGACGAGTTCATAGCTTCTTCATCTATCTGGATCGTGAACCCGTGACCGAACCGAGAAGGACGTAGGCCGCGGGCCACTGAGGCAAAGCTGAGGCCTCGCCCGGCGACCCAAGCGGGAAAGTCAAGCCTGAGAAGCTATTGATTCCCGCATTGGGAAAGACGGGTTGCGGTGGTGGATGGTGGATTCTGCGGTGGCACTCGAAATGAGCACTTCGGCTTCGACATGGAGAAGCATGTAAGTAAAAGAAAAGGGGGGAGGATCCGAATGGTCCGAGGACAAGGCCAAGAGCTCTCTAAGTCTCTCTCGTTCATGTCCCACCCGTCCGCTGCAGAGGTTGCCCCAGCAGAGGAGAGACGCTTTTGCATTGCATGTCGAATACATCTCACATCCTGGGGCTGGTGATATGTGGTATGTGAGATGCGACGCCAGATCTGCATCGGTGCAACGGCACCTATTCTTGACCCGCGGCGGCTGGCACGTGGCCGTTCTCTGATTGGTGCAACAGCTTCCAGAACATGCGCTCTCCTCTTCTAGGCCCAGATCGTGGTGTCTACCCATTCAACCTCGTGCCGGGCTTTGGAGGTTTGGCGATGGGATGCCCGGATCACGATGCAAGTGGGAGACGACGTCGAATCCCCGGATCCGGGGTGGCGTTACAAGTTTGTCGATGTATACCGACCTCATTTTAAGAGACTTTTTTGGGGACCTATAAATAGCGGGGGACCGCAACACAATCTGGGGGCTTGCTTTGTGTGCAAGCCCTCTAGCGCTGCATACACCCTGCCTTGAAACAGCCTCGTGCATGTTCTTGCGCTCGCATTTTATCCATCCATCCTGCCGCGCTGACACCATGCTCCGCCATTTGGGTGTGCGAGAGGATAGTTCTCCGTTCTCTGTTCTCCGTTCTCTGTTCTCCGCAGAGCCCACCATAGAGCGCGGGCACCTTTGCGCTCAGGTTCTTGTGGGTGGTGGGGACGACCGTGATACACGACCCGATCATCTCACCGTGGTGTTGTCCAGCGTCCCGCCCCCTTTTCGATCCGCTTCGAGACCCGCGGCCAAATCCGGCCGTCGTTACGGGAGCCGCCAACCCCAAACAGGGAGGTCTCTGGACACAGACCCGGCGTCGCTCTATCACCGCCCAGCCATCGGGTCAGTCTCCGCATCGTGAATCCGACTCGTAAGATATGACCATCAGCTTACACACTTCCACACTTCCACACTTCCACACGGTCACGACCCGTCTGGATGCCTTCTGGATCAGTCTCCAGCGTGGCCCGATCTCCGGCCATCTTTTCCTTCCTTTTCTTGTTTCTTTTCTTGTCTTTCTTGTCTTTTCATGCTTGGCGAGTGGAGTGGAGAGTCGTCGCCCCAGCTTGCACGCATGCAGTACGCAGCACGCAGCGTCCGTGATGATGGACCGGAAGCTCTTGATACCTTGTCCCTGATGTGGAGGCCCCATTATACGTTATACATTATACATTATACAATATACAATATTCATTATTCATTATTTATTATTCATTATTCATTATTCATTATACATTATACATTATACATTATACATTATACATTATACACTATTCATTATTCATTATTGATTATTGTAGAACTGCACTCTTGCTCTTGCTCTTGCTCTTGCTCTTGCTCTTGCTCTTGCTCTTGTCCCGGCTCACGCTTCAACGTCGCGAATCATCCTATTCGCAGACCATGTTCCATGTTCCATGTTCCATGTTCCACCTCCTCTCCCTCGGCAGTAGCTTCCCCCTATTTAAATCCTCCGGGCCTAATGCCTCGCACCTTATTTTCTCGGTGGACACGCCCCCCTGCAC
>NCSK02000211.1:0-47470 GCA_002276475.2 Chlorociboria aeruginascens | reverse complement strand
TTTTNNTATTAANTANAATTATTTNNAATATATAATAATGCTTTTNGGCNTTATTAATATATTAGCAACATTTCAAAGTTATATTAACCATGCATTAAAAAGCTTAATAAACAAATATTATATTATATATTTAAATGATATTTTAATCTTTTTCAAAAATATAAAAGATTATTAATAATATATAAAAGCAATAATAAACAAGCTATATAATTATAAGCTATATGCGCAGCTTAACAAATATATTTTTTATTAATTTAAAATAAAATTTTTTAAATTTATTATTAATGCAAAAAATATATAAATAAATTAAGATTATATTAAGGCTATTTGCGACTGGCCTCGACCCAAAACTTATCGTAATATTTAAGTATTTCTAAGCTTTTGCATAAATATTTTATTTCTAAATTTTTTTATATCGCAAAATTTTTGCATTTGCTACTAAAAAAAAATAAAAAAAAAAATAAAAATTTAAGCTTATTTATTTATTAAAATGGACGACAAAATAAAATTAAATATTTCGGCAGCTTATCGACGTATTTATATTATAATTTATTTTGCGCTATTACAATTTATTAAAGCTATATTGCTTGGAAATCAATATATTAAATTTTGCTTTAGCTAAAATTTTATTTCAAAAATTTAAAAATAACTGCTAGCATTTTATTATTTATTATAGCAAAAAGTTTAATAATGCTAAAATAAATTATTTTATTTATAATAAAAAAATAATAATAATTGTTTGCAGCTTTAAATATTAGAAATATTATTTGCAAAATGCAAAATTTATTAAAGTTAAATTAAATTATAAAAATTTGATGCGCTTTATAAAATAAATAAATTTTAATAGCAAATAATCAAAATAGCTTATTTATTTGATGCTATATAATTTTATAATATATTATTAAAAGGGCAGCTTAAATCCAGCCGATAAATTATTTAAAAAACCTAATTATAGCGATAATTACGTTAATATTTTTATATTTAAGCTTATGCTTTTAATGCAAAATAAAATTGCAAAAATATAACTTTTTTTAAAAAAAGCAAATATAAAATAATATTTTTATTATAAGTAATAATAAAACCAAAGCCCGATTTATAAAATCAAATAAAGCAGCTATTATTTTATTAAAAATTTTAATATAATAAATTATTATTAAAAAATAAATTTAAAATTTTTTTATTATAAATAATATAAATATATTAAAAAGCAAGAACTTGGATAAGAATTATGCGGTTTGCCTTACAAATTCTAATAAAAATTATTAAATAAGAAATAGTTTGCTTTATAAAAATGCGCTTATTATAAATATATCGAGCTAGTTTAATCTTAAGTTAAGCTATAATAACCAATAAAATAAAAAAAAGTCCAAATAATTATTAAAAAAATAATTATTAGCTTTTAAAAATATTATATTTAACAATTTAATAAAGCTGTTAACATAAGGCCAAAAACTAAATTTAATATATTAACAAATTTATAAAATTATAAATAAAATATAAAAATTAAAAAATTAATTTTTCGATCGAAATAAATTAGTTTATTTTAAAATATTAATTTATATATCGCAATAAAAAATATTATAATATTATAATTATAAAATTATTTTATAATTATTTTTTTGCAAAATATTAAAAGCGCAATAAAATTATTAATTTAATTTAAAAATATTTTATTTAAAAAAGCTTGCGCAATAAAATAATATAATATATTGCATTATATTTATAATATTAATTTAAAGCTATTTATTATTATAAGCCTTATAAAAAACTGCAGTTTTTTTTTATATTAATTGCTTTTTTTTTAAAATATTTTATTAAATTAAATTATTAATTTATTTATATTGCAAATATTATTAAATTAAAAAATATAATTTTATTTTAATTATTATAAATTAATTTATTAAATATATATTATTTATATTTATGCGCAATATTTAAAATGCTATATAATTTGCATAAATTTTTTTTAAAAAAATCAAATGCGCTATAAAATGAAAACGTTACCGATATCTTTACTAGATCTTAACGAATTTAAAAGCATACGAACGTTCGAAAAAAGCTATTAAGCTATAAGCGAATTTCGAAATTATTAGCTATATGCGAAATTTAATTATAAACGAAATTCGAAATTATTAAAAATAAGNTAAATTTAAATATAAATATAAATTATATTTTTAGCTTTTTTTAATATATATAAATAAAGCTAAAGTTTTTTAAAAAAAATTTTAGCATTTAGTTATTATAAGCTATTAATATATTTATATATGATTTATTAATAATTTATACCCGATTTGTTATTTGATCTAAGTTTCCCTTAAATCATTCTGAAATACCTTACAATTATGCTTTAAGTACAATAATAATAAGCATTGGCTTATAAACTGCAAAATTATTATATGCTACGCTTATGGTTAATAAAGTTATTATATTAATATCTATTCCCAAAAGCAGCAGCAAAAAAAAAAATAAAGCCGCAACGTAATCGCTTCGTTAACGTTAAATTAAAATTAAAAAAAGCGAATATAATTTATTATATTAGTTAGAATACGTACTTGTACCGAATAAAGAATTAAGCGGGCCCTAATAAATTGCGAAGTTATAAAAAATATAATTAACCAAAACCTAATTAAAAAATATAAGCTTTAGAAATATAATTTTTATATTAATTTTATTAAAAATATAAAACAAAAGCATATTAAAATTTATAAAATATTTATAGCTAAAATCGAAATTATAAATATTCAAAGGCTAACCAAAGCCGATAAGTATTTATTTATTGCTATAAATAATTTATTTTTTTAAATTATATTAAAATATTTGTAATTAAAAAATATAAATTTTTTTATTTCGTTTCGAAATAGGATTTGATAATTTGCGGATATTAGCCTAATTATAATAAGCGTGCTTTTACTAAAAAAAGTTTTATAAAGCTTGTGCAAAAAAAAGAAGCATTTTAATTATAATTTATTATTAAAAAAAGTACGAATTAAGGCCGCGTTTCTCGTATATTTAAGAAAATAAAAGCCGAATTATATAAATATTATTTATTTTTATTAAAAATACGAAAACCGTAATATTGCCAGAGGCGTATCGGGAATTTATTAATTTATATAACGACGAGGTAATAAAGCAGCTTTCTAAATATTATAAAATAAAATATTATATCGAGCTCGAGAAAAATATTATATTATTTTAAAAGCTTATTTATAATCTATCGAATATAAAATTATAAGTTCTAAGAAATTATTTTAAAAAAACCTAAAAAAATAGATGAATATATCGCTTAATTAGCTCGGCGGGTGCCCCGATAATATTTATATTTAAAAAAAACAAAAAACTAAAATTTTACATAGATTATTATAAATTAAATTAAATAATAAAAAAAAAATTATATTTCGCTCCCGCTTATATCTAAAATATTAAATCGCTTAAATAATACCGATATTTTTATTAAGCTCAATTTTAAAAATGTTTATTATAAAATTCAAATTAAAATAAAAAACAAGCACAAAACGGCGTTTAAAATTCGATATAAGCATTTTAAATATTATATAATATTATTTAAGCTTATTAACGCTTTGGCTATATTTTAAGTTTATATTAATTAAATATTAATAAAATTAATTAACGTTACATATATAGTTTATTTAAATAATATTTGATTTATATTACAAAAAAAAAATTATAAAATTATTATTAAAAAAATTATAAAGCGGCTTCGTATTTATAAATTATATATTAATTTTAAAAAGTGCGCGTTTAAAATTAATACGATAACGTTTTTAAAATTTATTATTAATTTAAAAAAAATTAAAATAAAAGCGGAGCGTATGCGGACGATAAGCGAGTAATTTAAGTTTAAAATAATTAAAAATATTTAAATATTTTTTAAATTTGCGAGGTTTTATAAATGCTTTATTAAAAACTATTTACAATATATTGCTAATTTTATAAATATATTAAAAACGTCGAGCAAAAAGCTTTTTAAATTTTTTAAATTTATAAAATATATAAAAATAAATTTTAAAAAAATAAAAGCTTGGTTTTGTAATATATCGATATTAAAGCATTTTAAAATAGATTTATTTATTATAATTAAAATAAATATATTGCAATTTATAATAAAAGCAATTTTGTTATAGCTATTTAGCGAAAATAATATAAATATATAGCATTTTATTGCTTTTTTTTTTTAAAAAATTAAATAATATAAAATTAAAATATAATATTTATAATAAAAAATTAATAATTATTATATTAATATTTAGGCATTGGTTATATTATTTACAATATATATAAAATTAAATTATAATTAAAATAAATTATTATAATTTAAAAAGCTTTATAACAAAGCTTAAGCTTAATGCAAAATAAGTTTAATAAGCTAAAAAGTTATATATATATAATTTTAAAATAAAATATTAGCAAAAGCATATTAACCCCGCCGATGGATCGTTTCGTCGCCTTAATTATAAAAAAGCAAATAATAAAAAAAAAAAATTTATTATTTTTATTAAAAATAAAGTTTTTGCTAATTGCAAATTTATTATTAAATAGATCCAATAAAGCCCTTAATAAACATTGGGCGATATTTAAATAAATTAAATATAAACATTTTTAAAAAAATAAAAAGTTTAATTAATTTTTATTAATAAAATAATTTATTTATAATATTTGTAACGCTAAGGCCTAGCGATTAAGTTATAATATATTTATAAAAGCTAAAAAAATTTTGCAAATTAATATTATTACTAAAGTTATAAATCGCAAGCTATGCGGCTTTTAAAATTAAAAATATTATTTTTTCAATTCGCAAACGATATATAATAAACTAAATTAATTTATATTAAATTTTATTTATAATTTGCAATTTAAAAATATTTTTGCTAAAAATAATAAATAAAAATTTAATAATAATTATATTGAAATTTTAGCGAAATAAAAACGTTAAAAAAACAAATTATTATAAAAAAATAATATTATTTATATTTTATTAATTATAATATTAAAAAAAAAAATTATTACGGCAATATTATAATAATTTTATAATTAAGCATTTTAAATTTTTCAAAATTTATAAGCTGCTAAAATATTATTATTATTAGAATTTTATAAAAAAAAATATAAAAAAATAAGTTCGCCGTTGCGATATTTGCCAATATATAAAAGCTCGCCGATATAAGCCGTACGAAAAATTTAATATATTATTTATTTTTAAAATTTTATAAAAAAAAAATTTTTTATAATTTTATTATAAAATTAATTATTAAGCAAAAATTATTTAAAAAAAAAAAGTTTTATAATATAAATTAATAAAAAAAATTGCAAATTATATCCGTACGAAAAGCTATTTTAATTCGCAAGCAATTGCGTATCGTTTAATTAGCGAATTAATTATATTAGTTTGTACTTTAATTTTTTTTACAGCAACTTTATTTAATATTTATATTGTTATTTTTTTTAGCTTTAATTTAAGCTATATATATATTTTTTATATAAATAAATTCCGGCTTTATATTTCCCTAGCAGCCAATTATATTTTTTTTAATATTTGTTTTTATTGCTATATTTTTTTTTTATATATAAAAACGCGTTTTTGATTTAAAATAAAGCATTTAATTCATACGTTAAAAAACTTAAAGCTTTAACCAAACTATATATTAAAAAAAATAAATATAATAAAAATATTGGCAATCTTACTTTTAAGCTAATTATATTTTATAATTTTTGTTATAAAGCAAATGTTTCATTCGTTGCCAAAGCTATAGCGTTCTTTATTATGCTTAAAGGCCGTGCCTTAAATTATTATTATAGCAACGATATTATGGCTAGCTTTATTTTTAAGTAAATATATAAAAAAATTTAATATAATTTTAAAAAAAAAAAATATTAATATTATATTTTCGATAAATAAAATAAAATTATTTTATTTTTTATTATATTGCAAAACGACGGCAAAATAATAAACAAATATTTCGAATTGCTCCTAAACGAGCTTTGCATTTTTTAATATAGTTTATTTTTTAAATTTTAAATTAATTAATTTATTTATAATAAAATTATAACGGCATATTGTTTAATTAATACATGCTTATATGCTTGCTATAAGCCCGCTTCGACGTTTGCAGGCCTTATTAATAATCTTTATATTTTTATATTAATTTATAAAGTTGCATATAAATCTTTTATTTTTTAATATTTTTTTTTATCGATCGTTATTTTTATAAAGCTAAGCAAAAATATAATAAATAATTCTCGATCGATACCCAGTTTAACAACGCTAAAAAAATGCTTTGTTTATAAATTGTATTTTTTATAATTATATAAAGAAAAAATATAAAAAAGCAAAAGCTGCATTTAAAAAAAAAATTTAGCAATCGCTTTAATATTAAGTATAGCAAACGTTTTAATAAAAGCTTTCGTTAATATTTTATTAATTATAAAAACAAATTTAAAATTAAAAATAAAGCAAACCTCGATATTTTTAAAGCTTTTTTTTATTAATATCTTCGACGACGAAAATGCTTTTAAAGATTTTATTTCTAAGCAAACGTTTAATTTTATAATTTTATTTAGTTTTTTTATTTTAAAACAAGCTATTTATATTATTAATTTTTTTATCGATTATGCTTTTTAATATTATTTTATTAAACATAATCCCTTTATATTTTCGCTTATAATATTTTTTAAGCTCGATTTATTAAATAAAAAGTTCCGTTAAATTATATATAAAAATGTAAATTCCTTTATATATATTGCAAATATTAGCAAAAGCAAATATATTGCNTATATTTTTTTTAATATTATAATTAATANNGGCGCTTTTATAAAATTGATCGTNNAATATAATTAATATTTTGCGTANNAGAAAATTNATNNTAATATTATATTTAATTTTANTATTTAANGCAATATTAAAATATAATTCGATATANGCGCTATNNATTTTATTAGCTTTATTTNCNTTTTTATATTTATCGAATTAATNAAATTTTATATAATNNATATAAATATTTTATTTTTNTTTTGCTTANCAAATATAAATTAATTTAAAATTTATTATAATAATATTAAGAACGTTTTAATTANNTTATTTNNAAATNTTTTGATTTTTNGCCNATTTNNTTACGTATTTTTAATTTAAAATAANTTATTNNAATTTTTAAAAAATATATTTAATAAAAACGATAAGCTATTTTTNAAAAATATATTTTATAAAAATAAAAAATTTTTATTAAATATATTTTATAAAAATAAAAAGCTTTTATTAAATATATTTTATAAGCATAACATTTTATAATCAAATATATTTTATAACGATTTAATTCGTCGATATAATTTTTTAACAAATAAATTTTGCTTTTTAATAAAAATTAAACTACGTTAATTGCATCGACGCTTCGGCTATTTATCGATCAAAAAACTTAAACGCGTTCTAGAACGATCTGGCTATAATATCGATATTTAAATATTATAATATTTAATTAAATATTGCGCCTATTGCCAAAAACATAAAAAATCGCTAGGCAAATTTAGATTTGCAATTAAAAATAATATTAATTTTAATTATTTTATATTTGTTAATATTTTTTTATATTAATAATAAATTTATTTTATATATTATTAACGAATTAATTAATTTTTAAGCTAGCAAATAGCTTAAAAATATTTTAGCCAAATATATATAAAATAATTTTTATATATATTAAATTAATATTTATTTTAAATTATTTAATTTTATTATTTATAATACGAAAAAAAGTTTTATTAATAAGAATTTTAAATATTTCGTTATTATAATAAAAATTTCAATTAAAGCCGTACCCGTCGAAATATATTAATCGATTAGGAAAATTAAACGCTATTATATTATTATACGCCGAGCTTATTAAATTATTTTTAAAAAGCTTTTAAATTTTAATAAAAATATAACGTTACAAATAGCTTTTAAAATTATAAACGATATAGCAAAACCGAACGAACTTATATTTACGCTATTTATTTTTGGTGCCTATTTATATATATTATAATTTAATGCCTTAGCCTTAATTATTGCCTAACGCTTTGTTGCAATCAAAAAAACTATAAATAAAATATATAATCTTCGAGCACAGCGATAGTTTTAAAAAGCTTTTAATTAAAAAAATAAATTGATTATTATGGCCATTTATAATCTATCGTTGAACTCTAACGTACTCGTATAAAGAAAAAGCAATACAAAATAAACCGGCAATTGAACCAAATTATTTAAGCTTATAACGCTCGATAATAAAATTTATAAAATAAAAATGCTAAATAAATCCATCGACTTTCGAAATATTATAATTAAATTATTTTTATAAAATAAAAAAAATTTTTAATTATTAATAATTTTTTTTTTTAGCTGCTTTTTTATTAATTAATGCCCCGGCAAAAGAATTATTAACCTAAAATTTTGCGGCTAAACTAATTAAATTAATTATATTATTATCGCGACGACGAAAATAATTTTGTAATAATATTATATTAGTATTATTAGTTAATATTTTAATTTATTTAAAAAACAATCTAATTTTATTATTAAAATTATTATTAAAATTATTATCGAAATTGCTTACCGAATCGCTATTAATCAAAAATTAATATTTTGTTTTTTAACAAAAAAAATTTAATAAACTTTTTAAAAAAAGCGTTTTTAAATTAGTTTTTTTTAATAACGTTTTTTTTAATATTTGAATTTTTAATTTTCGCTTTGTCGACAAAATTAAATATGCCGGCATTAATTTAATTTTCGAAAAATTATAATTAATTATATAAGCATATAACGATAATAACAAAAAGCTTATTTTAATTCAATTATTTATTATTTAATATATTAATTAAAAATTTATTTTATTAATTGCTTTAATATTTTTTTTTATAAATTATAATTTTTATTTACGGAATATATTATAAGCTTATATTTAATCGACGACAAAGCTAAATTATAACTTTTATATTCGTTCGCCCAAAAAGCTAAAATTTATAAATAAAATAATTTTTAAAATAATTAAGCTTTTTTATAATATATCGAAAGCCGATAATTATTAATTTAAAATTTATTATTAATATTATATAAATAAATTATAAATAATTTAATTTATTTATAATTTATGCTTGCTTTATATTAATAGCTTCGAATTTAATTTTGTTAAATTTTAAATTAATAATATTTTTTTTATTAGCAATATTATTTTTACGGCCTCGAAGCAAAGCAAATTAAAATTCCAAGCTAAGAATTAAAAAATATTAACGATTAATTATTTTTTTAAATTTAATAAAAAGCTTATTATATTGCACATTAATTATATTTCGTTTAATTAAAAATATTAATATAATAGCTTTAAGCTTATTAATTATAAATAATTTTTGAATATTATTAATATTAAAAATATTATGCGTAAAAGCTTTATGCCCAAAAATTAATATATTGCTTAATAAGCAAAAAGCGCATATATTATAATTATTTATTAGCTAAAAACTATTTTTAATTTATTATTTGCTGCCTAAATAATTAATTTTTAGCAAAAAAATATAAAAGCATTAAATAAACAATTATAATAGCAAATTAATAACGTAAAAAAAAGTTTATAATATATTTAATTAAATTAAAGCATTTTGTAACTTATTGCTTTTATTAATATTTTTTTGCTAATAATAAAAATTTATTTTTATAAATTAATTATATTATTATATTTGCCAATAACAAATTTAAATGCAATATTATTTATTAATTTTTAATTAAATATAAATAAGTTATCAAAAGCGTACTAGCCTTAGAACTATACAAAATAGCTTACGGCTTCGATATTGCCGTTGCACTTAAATTAATAATTAAAAAAATCCTTAAAATTACGTTATTTTTTATTTTTTGCATTAATTTTAAATTATTATATAATTGCTTCGTTAAGCTCGATATAATTTAAAAAAAAAAGATTTATAATTAATTTTATATGCTTTTGCCAATTTTATAAATAATAAAAAATTGCAAAAATTAAATAAATTAATAATAATATTAATTTCGCGAACGTTATAATTAAATCAAAAGCTTGTTTTATTTTAAAAAATTTAATTAATATTAATAAAATTAATTTTAAAATAGCAAAATAAATAAAGCGTAAAAAAAAAAAATAAATTTAGTTTTATTAAATATATTTAATAAAAACTATAGAATTTTTGGAATTTATTTGTTTATTTGCTTATTTTTTTATTATTATTTTGGCAGCTTATCAAATATATTTAATAAAATTTTTTTTAATTCGATTAATTAAACTAATTAAAATAAGCCTAGCTATTTTATATTTTAATATTATTAATATTAATAATTATATTAATTAGTTTTATATATAATTTTATATAATTGGTTTAATTTATAAAGTTTGGCTAATTATTAAAATTGCTTAAAAAGCAATAGCGTGCGATAATATTTTATTTATATTTTTTGTTTCGTTTTTATTTAAATTATTTTTAATATAAAATTATTTAATCGACGTAAAGAGCATATTGCAATAGCAAGCTGTGCCCCGCGTCGAAAGCATAATCAATCCCGTGGCTCCGACAATAATATTTAATATTTTATTTATAATTTAATAAAATAAAAATTTTTAAAAATTAATTATATTTTAATAATAAAAATAATTGCAAATAATTTAATTAAATCGCTCGAATAAATAGCATTTAAAAAATTTAAAAATTAAATAAATTTAATTAAAAAACCAAAAAACAAATTTTAAAATTTAAAAAAAAAAAAATAAAAAAATTTTTAATTTTTTAAATTTGTTAAGAAAAAAAATTACGTAAATTTAAAAATTTTTAAGCTTACGTAACTTAAAATTCAAGCTTCCAAATTAAAAAATTAAAATTTGCTTTATAAAAAAATATTAAAAAATTAAAGCAAATTAAATAATATATAAATTAAAAATTTATTTATTTTATATTAAAAATTTAAATTTATTAAAAAAAAATATAAAAAAATTTTTATTTTTTACGAATAAAGATTTTGGAATTATAATTTAAATTAAAAGCAATTATATAGCAATATATAATGTTCAACCCTCGCTAAGCCCCTTATATTTCCAATATATAAGAATAAAAATTAAATTAATTTAGAAAGATTCTAGAATAGCTATTTATAACAAAATAATTGCGATGGCCTGAGTTATTGAAAATGGATATGTGACCTATATAAAATAAGTGTTACCAAACATGTAAGCACTAATTGATCAGAAAGGGGTAAAAATGTATGGGAATAAAGCGCCACAACAGGTAAAACCCCACAAGGATTGACAGTTTGCAACGCCAATAGATAGAAATTATCCAACGGATAAAAGACAAATAAAGCAAGTGACTGATGCCATGATATTACAGAGAAGAATCTGGCCTTGTTCTGGATTAAAATTGATACAAATTGAAAGAAGGTTAGCAGAAGAAGTATTGATGCTAGTATGGAAGATCACGTTCCAGCCCATCGAGGTCGGCCTTTGGAAGAATAGCGCCTTGGAACGAGAATATGAAAGAGGGGAAAGAAAAAGTAGACTAGGATATAGATAGCAGGGAATGAGTCCATATTGACGACAATATATTGCCATACTATCATCTGAATGGACATTGCCAATCGCCGCTGGGGAGCACCCTGGTCAACAACCAATCTTCAAAGTTGTTAAACGCGCCTTCAAAGTATTCAATACTTTATTTTTTCATGCCTAGTCAAAAGCAACAAACCAGGAGAGGTCCCTTGGAGAGACTTCTTATATGCTATGGCTTGTACTGGCTTCGCTCCACAGAAACTCTACGGTCCTATTTGGCAGTTCACACCAACAGCATTAGATGTTGAACGTAGCATCTCTTGATTTTCCAGCAGGTTTTCGATTACGATGAAAATACATGGCCACAGAGAAAATGGAGCTATGGAGAAGAGTCATTTCAGAAGAGCAAATCGTTAATGATTCTCACTCAAAAACAATCCAAGCCGATATAAATAAATATCCAA
The DNA here is from genome assembly GCA_002276475.2 of Chlorociboria aeruginascens. Lineage (NCBI taxonomy): Eukaryota > Fungi > Ascomycota > Leotiomycetes > Helotiales > Chlorociboriaceae > Chlorociboria > Chlorociboria aeruginascens. The sequence continues at coordinate 35,463 of NCSK02000211.1, read as the reverse complement.
CATAGATACGAGGCGCAAGAAGGATTATTGAAAAGAAAAAGTGGCTCGAATTTACCAGTACTAGATTCAACCTCCGAAGCTGATGGTGCGTCAGTGTCCTTTCGGCGTCCTCAGATCCCAACTTAAGTCCCTTCCCTGACGCAGGATACAGTTCTACAGAGCTATAAGCAATGCAGCAGAGTTTTACAGATGAAATTCCGCTTGTTTTAGAGCTCCGACTTCGACAAAGCGAGAAAACCTCACCGCCATATCTAAATTATTTCCTAAAACCTTATTATTGTACCCGGTGCGAAGTTTGAGAAATTGTCTGCGTAATATGCACATCATCAACATGCTCACGCACCGCTCCATTTCTCTCTAAGTCATACACAGCATGTGTTTCAAGGGGCACAGCGTCCGGTCTGGTGAGATGGGATTGTGAAGAGTTGGAAGCGCTGGGAATTTTCCGCGCATTGGGAAAGGAATTCGGTTCCGACACGCGGTTTTCTTGGGAATTATTAGAGCGGAGAGAACCAAGGGAAATGATACTACGCATGCTGCGCAATAGGTTCTCGGGTGTGATTTTGTTGAGGAGGAAGTAGAGGGAGGGGAGGTTCACGGCTATGCAACTTAACCCGGCTTCGAGAACTGAGAGGAAGATGGCTCGAGTGTTCGTTACTAGATTATGTGAGCTAGACTTGTAGGATGAGAGTAGACTACGATACTGACATCGTGGATCTCGGGGTACAGCTGGGCCACCTGCAATGGGAGTCAGTAATATCTATAGGACTTGTCAAGTGTCTCAATTCTCACCTCTCTCGAGCTCGATATAAATAGCCATTCTTGCAACGCAAGCTCCAAATCCTCTGTTGAGCTTTAGTAGATATTCTTGCTTTATAAATTAAGAATGTTGGGGCCTACACGAAAGCTAGGAGAAAGACACCTAGAACAGCACATCGACGACCCAAACTCGTTTTCAGGGCCCAAATCTAAGAATATTAGCGGTCGGCCTACTCGCTATCAATAGAATATTACCTGAGGAACAGGAAGGCAAAGAACCCAGAAGTCCAACAAGAAATCCGTAATCGCGAAGCTTAGCAGATAGGGGTAAGCAACATGACAGTATTTTATGAAAATGGAACGGCTAGACCAGAGAGCAGAAAGATGAGATCCGCAAGAGAGGCCGACCAAAACCATAAATGCTATGATCCATAGGAGCACGATGACGACGCTGCAGATGATAATTTTGGCGAAGGCGGTGCTTTGTCCCATAACGCAGAAAATCCGGTAGTAGAAGAAGAGAGCGCTGAGTTTGATACATCCTAGTGTACCGGTTGAGAGAAGGTCAAATGCTAGGTATAACTGTGGAAGCATAAGTTTCTTGAAATGCACAGTGAATTCTGAAAAATACTTTGGATGCAGTAGGTGCAGTTCTTGCTGCTTCCGCCGTATCATTTGGCGTCGGGTATCCCAAAACTTTACGTCGGACACCATAGAATGCAACTCCAGTTGAACCAGCAAGGAAGAGCTAGACATCGAGATGTAATTTTAGCATCAGTTCTCCTAAGCTTAGAGGTCCGGAAATGATACTGTTGATACCGAGATCATTTGAACTTACTAGTGTTGGGATCATAAGCCAATCATCAGTCTTCAACACCGCTTTCTGGATCTTGCGCGAATAGAAACGGAGAACAATTGCGGCAGTAGATAAGGCGAGTAGACTACTACTCAGAGCAAGAAGTCCTTCATGTGAGGTTGTAGACATGTTCGCGATCCCAGAGGGATGTGAATGTTACAAAAGTCTCTACGCTCAAGGGTATTATGAAATATGCAGAGAACTGTGTTGAAGTAAGTATAGACATTGGAGAGACGGGGATAAATAAGCATAAGCAGCATAAAGTCGGAGAAAACCCATAGGGCAAGAGCAAATGACCCCAGATTTCCAGATGACAAGTATAACTAAGCATGGGTAGACATCCAATCAGTCTAAATCCAAAGTATCATCGGATGAACAAAGAAGAAATTATGGCATGCTGCATGCAAACAATATGGATCGCTGCATATTAGACTCTGTGGTTGAGGAAAGAACTTTAGACGTGCAGCCCAATTAGCATTGCTAATATAATAAAATAGCAAGAGATCCAAAGAACTACTATATGTTCAGGATCACTAATTCCTCTTGTACTGTTTACTGCATAGTTCCATCCCGGATATTACGGGTCTGCTGTAGAGAACCTCTGTTGTGTTGCCAATAAAGGTTGTGGAAAGAGAAAGATGATAGGATGATTTTGCGGCAATTATGACTACGGAAATGCATGCACTGACGTACTTTGACAAAAATTCCGAGATCAAATCAATCTTGTATCACAGGCTATGTCGGCATGAAATTAAGTTAGGATAATATGTTACTGAAAGAAGACTGGCGTTAAGGTCTTTGGACTACAGGTATGTTCTTAGCCGATCGAATCCCGGATGCAAGTCGGAGTCCGTCTTGGCAGACCTAGAAATTTGAATTTGAAACTAAGATGTAAATGGAGAATGGCATAAGTCAAAGAAGTAAAGGGAAGTCCTGTTCAGCCTGGACGACCTCTTAATACCATAACCCGCTCTCACTCTCCCTGAAACTCAGCCTTTCTGCCATGGATTGACTAAGATTTGGTGAAATAGGTACAAAATCAATAAAGCCGAGCTGATCTAATTTGATAACATCACACTTGTGCTACTGACGCCTGCCCATGCTGTGTGACGCACAGTAGCATATGCCTTCTAGCATACTGTTAGGACCGGCAGTCCTGTCCTCCAAATCAGGTAGGCGAAGCTCTGTCCCGCAGACTCTGGGGTCCAGGATTACCATGATGTTAAACCACATAAATACAGTGGATAGCTTTTCTATTCGTCCATATTCAAAACCTCAAGACATATCTACTACTACTCCCGATATTAAAAGACGAATACACATAAATCACCGTCTAAAATCACCGCTATGCAACTCACAACCCTCTTCTTATTCTCCGTGGCTACTCTTGCCGTAGCAAGCCCTCTTGTTACTACTGGTATGACATTACTTCTGCAAGCTGACCTTCGTTGAAACCTAAATATCTTGCAACAGGAGACACAAAGCACACCGAGACAGAAGACTCGCCTTCAATCATCATCGAGTTTGGTGCCTGTATGTTTCAAGACCTCGCTAGAACTTTAGAAAGAAACTATGCTAACAGTAACAGACTAAGATGTCCTAAGATTTGTATGACGTTAGGAGTGGTAATTTTACAGATTTGGGGGTATTAAAGGGCTAGGAGAGTGTTCTATTTGGATATAGTTTACCTTTGGATTACATGAAATTAGAGCTTTATAGTTCATTCAAAAGGGAATCGTCTTGAATTATTTGTTTGATAATTACTTATTACCGAGGAGGATTTTGTGGCAAAACTAGGTTGTCAGCATCTACTGTCACGTAAGAGGACCATTCATGGGAATGGGCTCGATTGAGCTTTCTAGAAGAGTGGTAGAAGAACCCTAAATACAACGCAAATAGGCTCCACAGCTTAGCACCTGCATCTCTAAGACGCATCACTAAACTTCTGACTCTATCCAATAATCTGTAATTATTTCAAGAAGCAAATAATGCCACTTTAATTCCGTTCCTGCTTTCAGTCGACATCCTCATTTTCTCCACATACTTCAAGATGGGATCTCGATTCTCAATTCTGACAAACTCTTGCGTCATTCTTACAAGTAAATAGATAGCTTGAGTCAGAACCTGTTGTTGTGCGGGGCAAATCCTTGGGCCTCCAAGGAAAGGTATGAACTCCCATAATGGCTTTCGATCAACCCATCGCTGTGGTCGAAACACATCAACGTCCTCTCCCCAAGTATCCCTATCGTTATGAAGGCACCAGATATTTGAAGCTATATGAGTTCCTTTTTCGACAAAGATAGGAGCTTTACCGTCAGAACCGCCACCTACTGGAAGAATTGTATTTCGGATAGCAATACGTCCGACACGACCAGATGGACCTTGAAGGCGTTGCGTCTCCTGTACCACGTAGCGAAATAGTTTCAAAGACTTAAGAATTTCAAAAGTAAGATCCTTATCTCCTAGGTTAAGACTTTCCTTGCGAAGTTGAATCCAAATTTCGGGGTTCCTTGCAAGGTGGAATAGTGCATTGCCGATGAGAATGGAGGTTGTATCTCGGGCGGCCACGAACACGTTCAAGACTTGGAAGCGGAGGACGACCGGATCACGAATTTGTTTTACCATTTCGTTAAGGAGGACATATCGATTTTTTCTGTCTCCATCAACGGCCTTGATATTCGAGTTCGGTGTGGTCTCCTCAAGTGCGCGATTGACATGTTTATCGATAAAGGCGTGGACTATTTTGTAAGCCTTCTTCCAGGATGTATTGAATGCATACTTTAAAGGTGCAAGTATCCCAGCAGTTCGTCGCTTGCCAACTCCTTCTAATGCGTAGCTGAATGCTTTCAGGAATTCCGTTGAGCTATGTGGATTTTCAGAGAGTTGGGAGTCGATTGAGTCTCCAAAAAGAAACTCCGTGCTTGCATCAAGAAACTATTAGAATATAAATAGCTGAATCAAAAAGTGGTTAGATTTAGACTTACTAATTTATGCAATGGTAGCTGAAGATCAACAGTAGTGCCATCGCCAGGGATCATACCAAGAAACCGATCGGCATGGCGTCCAAATCTGTCAACGTCTAATAATTCGGATCTAGAGAAGATCGGCTTGACCAAATCCCTGGAATGTTTCCATGCAGGGCCATCCTGTGCGAATATACCATCGCCTATAAATTCCGAGAATAACTTCCGGGATGGTTTGCCATAATCTTGAAAGCTGAGCGCCATAACTTCCTGTATGTTTCGCATATCCATAGTATTAATGATCTTGGTGGTAAAGAACTGCTGTTCCCATGTTTTCCCATAAAGACGATAATGATCCATATACAAGCTCATCAATCGTCCTTCTCTGATAGCAGCCATATGTTCATTCAGGAGGTCTGTTCCCCATATTGGGTCACGGTGAGGATACCTTGGAGGTCGCTGGCAGCCATGCTGGAGAGAAGCCGCTTGAAATGCTCTGTAGGAGTTCCATTTATCGAAAGCATATGATATGAGGAGAAGAAATAGGAGCGTATACAGTGCCGCAATAGAAAACATGGTTATGGAGGACTGTTTACAGAGATGAATATTATAACGGCTGTCAAAGGTTGACTGTGACAGGCTCATTCTAGGACCAAGAGAATATGACTAACGTATAAGTTAATGGCAGTTAATGGGACTAGCATAAGGCTAGAAATGTAATTTAGAATCTCTTCTCTTCTACACCTTTACTACAATCATCTTGAGAACCTTCATAAGCTGCACCTGGGGAACACCAATTCAACAACGAGATACACCTCGCGATGACTTTCTCAGAGGTTAACTATTATAAAATGAGTAGGATCATGGCTGCAAATCCCTGTGAGGGGGACAATTGAATGCCGGGAGTGTGGTTACACGAGGACTAATGCAGGATAGAGAGTAAATTCAGAATCGACTGAGGCATGCATATAGGTGACCCTGTACCACGTCACTCACTTGCATGCTGCTTTTATTACGAAGCATGAAGTATCATGTGCATAAAAAGGCTCAGTTGTGGGACTTGCAAGCTAGGGTAGATAATTTTCTGTGAGCCACTTACTCAGAAATAGTAAGTCAAAGATGGAATACAAAGCTTTACAACAAGATGAAGATTCACTCTCAACGGGATATAATACTCCCCGGGTCAAGCGAATTACGCAATCGAGATGGATTAATATAATTCTTTTGTCCCTCCTCTCAACTTCGGTCCTAATGAATGTTTTCATGCTCCCGTATTCCAGGTGTCAGTCAAAAACTAAATATAGTATGCCTATCTTGCTGAATTATGATCAGGGAATTCAAGCTGATATTGAATGCAGCTGGTCTTGTAAACGACATGCCAACTCCTTTCTCGCTCGATACATTATATACCAATGAAGACCAAAGAATCCAAAACGCAGCTTGGGACGCCCCAGAACTAGTTCCTGATACAGGGCTCGTTGCTCTTTCTCAAGAATACATCAATTCGAAGGGACTACTTCCAGCACAGAGATGGCCTTGGGATCACTCGAAAGGAATATATCTCTTGAATGGGTTTCACAACATGCATTGTCTCGTAATATCAATCAAAGCCTATATCAAAATTTAGTTCCTGACGTATAACTAGCATATCGTCCGCAAAGCCATGCTTCAAGCCTATAACGAAGAACCCATTCAATCTCCACGCGAACATACACTACACTGTCTAAATATCCTTCGAGAAGCAATCGTTTGCGATGCAGATGACACACCAAGGTATACTGGACGTTTGAACGACCAAGCCGAAGAAGAACATCCCACGTCAGGAGTTGGACAGGTGCGAACATGCAAGGATTGGTCAAAATTGGTTGATTGGGCAAACAAGAATTCAGCATGCTTCAAAGCGATCAACTATTCAAACCCTGATTTTCCTAACATCGATCGTTATAAATTCTGTCCTGATGGTCGCGTATTGTGGCCTGTTTAATTTGGAGACATTCCTGGGTGTTGAAAAGGGCAATGGAAGGTGGTCTTGAGCTTAGATAAAGGCTAGATAGAGACTTGAATTATTATTTATAGGCTCCTGTGATATGTGGAGTATCTCATCAACACGTTTTCTCAAGAACGAGTAATATTACATTTTCTGCTTCGAGAACATCTCTCCTTAATATTCTCTTTCCCCTCATTTTTCCATTATCAAATCCACAGTGGGTGCCTTGCTATACTCATAGCCTTTTAGTAAATTATATATTTTACTCATTCAAGCCCACTCTCCAAACCTCTGGATAAATTCTGGAGTTGTCCCGGCTTGTTACCGATAGAGATCACCTGTCACATGCAAAATCATCGCATATTTGATTAAATTTATAATTCATTAATTTAGAAGCGTTGATTTATAAGTTATTCATTTTTGCTAATTAGTATTTCAGAAGATACTTAAATTAGTTAGTAACTTCCTAGTAAAATTAGATATTTTGGCGAGATCGCAATAGCTATAATATAAGGATTATAAAGGATTTTTTTTTGAATATATTATATAAGCAATCTTTTATGGTTTTTAAAAACAAAATAATATTTTAATTATTTTTTATTTTTAATATTAAGCATTTATATTTTGTTTTTTATTTTATTTTTTTACGTAATAATTATAAGCTTGGCCTTAATTCGAAATCCAAAAAATTAATATATTTAAGCTTTTATATTATTTAATCAAATTAAAATTATTAATATTTTTATAAATTTAACATATTTATATTTTCTTTTTAAAAAAAAGCTTTTTTTCCTAAATATAAATATTAAAATAAAGATTTTTGCAATATTTCAATTTTATTTAATTTTGTTTATAATAAGGTCAAGAAGCAATTTCTTTGCCACATACGATTTCTCCCGCATACGGTGCTCGTTCCGAATATCAAAAATCAATTATAATTTTGCATATTAATTAATTATTTTTTATTTTAATTTTTAAAAATTCTTTTTTTAAATTTTTATAAAGCTATTTTATTATTTTAAATATTTTTTTTTTTTATTAGCTTTTTAATTTAAAAATATTTTGGTTTAGAAACTGAATTTGAATTATTTTTTAAAAGTTGCATAATTTTATTTAGCATTTTTTTAAATTTTAAATCGTTTAAAAAGTTGGCCGTATTCTTTTTTTTTTTGTTTCGCAAAAAAATTTTGAAATAAAATTATTTATTTTTTTTTTTAAAATTATAAAAAGCTGCTATAAATAAGCTAAAAAGCAATAATTTTTTTATTAAATAAAATATTAATAATTTTATTATAAAGCTAAAAAAGCGGCCTAAATGCCTTAGCATTTTTGCTTTATTTAAAATATAAAATGTTTTTTAAATAAGTTTGCATTTTCAACTTTTTAAAATAGCCAAAAGCTTTTTTAGCTTTAATTTTTGCTTATTTTTATTAATTTATATATTTGGTTTTATTCTAAGCTTTTTTGTTCAGCTATGCTTCCTTATCCATTTGCATTTCGCCTTTATTAAGATTTTTAGCACCAACCAAAAAATCCAAAAGAAATTTTAAGCTTTTAATTTTAATAATTATTTTAGAATTAAATGCATTATTATTATTACTTATCCTAAATTTTGGAATGCTTGGAGCACGCAGTCCTCTATAGGCATTTGCATATACCGAAGCCTTTAATTCTATTTTCATATATGCTATTAGCATTTATAGCAATATATTTAATAAAAAATAATATTTTTTTTTTTAATATTTTTGGCCTTAAAAACGATAGCAAAACTTAAAAAATATATAATAATATTGCCTATCTTTAATTTTATTTTAATAAGCTTGCTTCCAAATAGCTTAATAAGATTTCCAAAAAAAAAATTATTAAAATTTTTAAAAAATATTATTTCGCTTTTTTATTTATGCTTTTAATGCTTAAAATAATTTTTAACTATGCAATTCGAGCTTTTTTCTTAAGTTATTAATAAGCAAATTATAATTATAATATTATTTTTTTTTATAATAATATTTTTTATAAACGCGCAAAAAAATTAATTTAAAAAAATATTATTTATAATTTTAGCATTTATTTTATAATTCTTATTTTATATTTGTATAAGCGTAAAAATTATAATAAAAGTTATTTAATAATTTTAACGCTTGTTTACATAACTAATCTAAAGCTAAAAATTTATTTTAATAATTTATATAATAATAAAATAATATATATTAAACAGAATAACGCTTTTCATCTTAGCCGCTCGATAATAAAATTTATATATTTTTAACTTTTTATTAAAAATGCTTATAAAAAAAAAATTATTAAAAAGCTATTTAAATGTAAAATTATTAATATTAATTAATTAATTTATTTTTTTGCTTTTTTGCATTGTCGATTTAAAATTAAAAAATAAATTTTAATTAGGCCAATAATTGTTTTTAAAAAATAATCTGGCCCGATATCGAGAAATTTTCTTAAAGCTTTTATTAAAAAATTTAATTATTTTATTATTAACCCAAAATTTCCTAAAGCGCTAAGTTTTTTTAATTATATTATTTATCTTAAAAAATCTAAAAAGAAGTTTGTTTGGGAAATTATTAATAAATATAAAAAATATAAATACAAAAACCTTAATATATTTTTTATAAAATTTCGAAAAAAGCTTTTTTTTATTTTTAATGCCAAGTTTTAATTTGCTTATAATTTTTATTTTGTTATTAAAAATATTATTTTTTTATTTTTTCATAATAATTTTTTAATTTTTAAATATTTGATAGCATTTCAAATTAATTATTATGCTTTTTTTTAATTTTTTTCTTTTTGTTTTTTTTGCTGTTTTTGCGTGGGGGCTCGGCTTTGTTAATTTTTTTTCGCACGTTTTAATAATTTTTTTTTTTATAATAGGTTATATTTGGGGCTAATTAAAAAAAATTAAATTTAGCAATAAATGCTTTAAATTAAATAAATATTTTTGGTTTTTATTTTTTTAAAATTTTTTTTTTTTATTAAAAAAACTTTTTAAAAAATATATTTTTTTTTGCATTTATTTTTTTATAATGCAATAATTTAAATAATATAAATTTTAATTTGTACTTAAAAAAATTTAAAATATTATATATAATTTAATTTTATATAGCTTTTAATTTCGCAGCGCCTTTAGCAAGCTTTATAATATAATAATTAAATTTAAAATATTTATAATTTATAAGCGTATTTGTTTTGGCTTTTTTAAAAATCGCATTATTAATTCAAAATATTATATTGCGAAAAATAAATTCGAGAACGCAAAAAATATATAATTTATTATAAAAGCTTTTTTTTTTTTTAATAGCGTATTTCGAAAATATTTTGCAAATAAGCATTTTTTATTTTTTTGGCCTTTGTTTTTTCGATTAAGAGTCGTGGATTGAGTTAGGAATATTTTTATATTTTTTTTGTCAATTNTAATANNTAATTAATTTTTTTTTTTTTTTTTTTATTTTTAAAGTTTTGATTTTATTTTTTTTCCTAAGGTTTCGTTAAAAAATCGATATAATTTCGCTTACGTTTAAAATTCTTATAATTTTTATTTTTAAAATTAAAAAATTTTTTTTCGAATTTTTTAAATAATTTTTTGGTTTTAAAACTTAATCGATTAAAATAATTAATATTTGTGAACGCAATAAATTTTAAAAATTTTTTTTTAATTTTTGTATAAAAGCAATTTTTTTTATTTTAATAATAGCTTTCTTAATATTTTTATTTAGCTTATTATAAAGATTATCGGTAAGCTATTCGTTATCCATAAAAAATTAATTTTTTTTTAATTTTTCGAAATATTGCAAAAAACTTTAAATAGTTTAATTTTTGCTTTGCTTAGCTTTAAAATATTAAGCTTGATTTATGGTTTTTCGTTAAGTAGGCCTTGCAATTTCGTTATTTAGAAATTAAATAAATTTTTTTTATATTATAATATTTAGTTTCATAAAATTCTTTTTTTTTTTTTTTCGTTTTTATATTTTAAAAATATTATTTTTTAAATAAATGTTTGCCTAGGCAATTTTGTTCCGATTTAATTAATAATTTTTTGGTTTATAATTAAAATTTTATTAATATTTTTATTCGAAGTTTTAACGTTTAATATAATTTTTTTTTCGAATATAAAATTGGAGATTAAGTTTTTTTGGCGAAAAAATAATTATTTATTAAGAATTTAATATTAAAATAAATGCGGCTTTTTATTATTTGGCAATTTGTTGTTCGGTATATTATTTAGCTTTATTTATATAAAAGTTTAGGTTATTTTTATAGGCATGCTAGCATTTTATAATTAGCTAATTTAGCATATTATTTTTTTGTTGCATTGCTTTGATAGCTTTTTGCAAAAATTTTTATAAATTTTTCCCAAATTATAATTAAAAATTAATTAACAAATCGCTAATATTATTATTAGCAAAAGCTTTTTCTTAACTTCGTATGCTTCGAATAATAAAAAATTTTTAAAAATAAATAATTTATAATATTATATAATTNCTATTAAATCAATTAAAAAGCATTTAAAATATAAGATATTTTAGGATAACTTAAAAGAAAACTTTAATTAGGTAACGAATCGGGTACAAATCATTAACAAATTATATATAAATATATTAATATTTTTAAACTAAACGCTAAAGTTTTTCCTAGAAACTTTAGCCTTATTTATATATATTTAAAAAATAAAAATAAAATTTATAGCTATATTCAAACTTTATTTATAGCTAATAATTTCGGATCCCGCTTATAGCTAAATTTTGCTTATAGTTAATAATCTCGGTTTCCGCTTATAGCTAATAGCCGTTTCCGGATTTCACGTGCTTTATAAATTCGTTAAGGTTTAGCTTAGGTGTCGGTGACGTTTTCACTTTATATTAAGCAATTAAAAATTNANTTTTTTTAAAAAAAAATATTTTATTTTATTATTTTTATATATACACAAATATTAAAGCCATTTTAAAACCAATACTTCGATGAAAAAACCAAATAAAAATCCCAACTTATTAAACTAAGATATGTTTTAACTAAATTTATGGTTAATTCTTCATAATTTCTTTACAGATTCAAAAAATGGTAATTTATTCTAATATTAGAAATCTAATAATATTGTCAAGCTTAAATAATAGGACACCTAATTATTATAATAATAAATCTTAACTAAAAGTTAGGATTGCCATCTCCAGATTCAAAAGAAGTATAATTAGGGCACGTTAAATATATTTAGCAAATATATATAAATAAATAATAAACGCTATAATAATAATTAGTTACTTACACAAGCAGCGATTAGTTCACAAAATAAGCCTATTTTGGCTACTTGAAGTATATAGTACAAATAATGTCCCGAAGTGCATTATATGGGCCTAGATAATGCTTCTAAATGTTGACTTTATTAAGAAAGTTAGTTTTGCACACAATAATAAGTAACGCGGGTTTTTTGTTAAGGCAATTACATAATTAATTTCAGCCTTAATAAAACCGCGTTTTCTTACGCAACCCAATTCTTTCGAACATTTTCGCCAGCGTGACGCCGAGAACTTAACTTCAGATATGGCTCTCGCGCGAGACAGAAGAATAGAGCAATCATCTGATTACTAAGCCTTAGCCTTAGAAATAGCTCTTATTTATCGCTTTAATTCGTCAAACAAACAGACTCAGCTAAAAGAGTAGCGCTTTTCTCTATGAGATAAAATACCTCTTGCTTCTGCACTGGTTTTTTGGTCTTGGCGTTGGTTAGTTCCTGGCCCTGCTTCCCTTGCTTTATTTCCCGCGTCATTCTTAGCACTTATCCGGTCCGATGCGATACCTCTTCTTTGACCCCTTTGCCTGTAATGTCCTCGGTAAACCTTTCTTTCTCTCGTTCCTTTACCGATTGCTTGCTTTGGCGCTGATTAGGTTCTAATCTCTCCTAGTTTCTATATCTCTAATAGGTTCTTTGTTTCTTATCTCGTCAAGCACTTTTTATCTGCTCTTTGTCGTCCATATTTATCTATTTAAGCGTTTGATAAGTGTAAATACGAAATCAATTTGAAGATCGGATTTGTAGTAATCTCGGCGTTCAATAAGCCCGCGGCTTCGAGCTCCTCCTTTGAGGCAATCTAGGGCTAGCAAATGTTCTCTAGACGCTCCAAATGCTTAGAAATATAGCAGATTGGTTACTGGCAATCCATAGCTTGAGAATTGTAAGAAGCATCACAGACAAGTATTCTAAATATGCAGTGAGGCGACAAGCCGCTTGTTTAATCGGATAAGTTGTGTAAGACCTTCCTTTAATATCCTGAGTTTCTCTAATATCCGATCTCTTTCCTTGACAGGTTTAGGGCTTTCTCGGGCTAATTGGTTGACATTTTCATTAAAAAAATCGCAAACAAAATCACATAAGCAATGACATTATACAAACTCCCAAAAGTCACCCTAGTTAAATAATTGCTTGTTGCTCAGCACTTTCAATAGGATAGAGAGGACACCAGTTTCGCTCATAATATACTATTAAGGAACAGGAAGTCAAGCGCAAGAACAATGTAAAGATCGTCGGAATAGTCATGGATTCGAGATTTAGGTGCAAGGAACATATAGCGAGATTAGGGTCGATAAGAAAGATAAAAGCTGGAAAAGTAAAATGTATGAACTTAGTAAAACCAGATGTATTAGTAGAATAGTAATACTTTCCCTTTTAAACAACGTTTGCTGGGCGTAATAAATATTTTGTATATATATATTTATATAAATATCGTAACCCGTTATGGTAGAACCGAACTGGCACTATGCTATTGTGATACTTATATTTTTCCTCCTTGATACACTCTATTATAGCTTCCAAGCATTGCAAGCATGGCTTAGTACATAATCGAGCGAAAGAAGAAAAACGTCAAGAAAGGTACTATCCAAGCTGCTGGTGGTTTCTCTATTGTTAACAATTGCCGATGTTGCTATTGTGTGTGGTATCGCAATGTGATTTCTTTAATTTCAGTCGTAGGCGTTATTGGCACAGCAAAAGAACCAGTTATTTTTATTCCTCTTGAATATTGGCTTTGCAGGATTATCAAGAACCAAAGGTCGCCTGTATAAGCAAATTTAGATGGCGGATAAATTGGTAGAAAATCACGTTTAAAGCAGAACTTTTACCTCCCTTTACCGCTTGTACTTGGAATTGCTAGGTAGAGTTATCGATAGTAAGTCTTATAGATTATCTAGTATTCTTAAAAGCTTTGGTCGCGACTTTTCATAACGAAATGTGAGTTCTGAGCTAGAGAATCGTATAAAAATTGTTAGATAAAGAGAGCCTAATAGGGTTTATACAGGATTCCACCTACCAATACCCATTATCGATGAACAAAAAGAGTACTATGCTCAAGTATCCCGGCATATTCGTCACGCCCTTAATCTAATACAAGAAAGGAGGCAAGAGAGGAAGAGCAAGCGTGATCGGTTTTTAAAGCAAAAAGCGGCGAAAGCATATATGGCCCCACATTCCCAAACAAAAGCCTATAGGAGCTATTAGGTAGGACAATGATAATGTAGGTCAGGGTCCTTTTATAGTAGCCAAGGATATTACTATATTATAAACATTTTATACTTTGTTTTTTTATAATAGGAAGCCGCAAGCTAGCTATGGCCCTTGACGACGGGCTAGATCTTAGCAATTTGCAAGCACAGAACACTCGGCTCAAGGATCTTGTAAGGCTCTTAACACAGGAAAATGAACGCCTATGGCATTTAAGTACGATCTTTCCCTTAATGCGACTCCTTAAAGAACTGCGCATAAGCATTTAAACAGCCGTTATATCGGATCCACGAATTATCCATATCCGAAAAGCATACAAAAAGCCGCAATTTACTTGTTCTTCTCTACCGCCTGTAATATTACATATATGCGGAGAATTACGCGATTATACACTTCAATTTTTTAGTAAATTTTACATCAAGTTTGGAACTGTACCTCGGTCGATGTACTTCCGGCCAAATCTCGATACTATCTTTCTCGATATAACGAAAGGGGTTTTGGAATTTGTATGGCAGCATCCCGAAGTCAACAAAGCCCAAACGATTGCAATAAATAAGAGGGCGCTTGAAAATATACGATCGTTAACCTTGTTTCCATCGAATATTAAGTGGCTTGTTTTTTTCAACAACATGAAATCCCTTGTGGTAACTATTGAAAATAGGCTATTATGGGTGCAAGCAACAATGTCAACATTACTACTCAAAAGCTAAGTTACAGTAGGATAGACCCTATTTTTATAGTGCCCTTTAGGGCCCCCACCCTTGAACCAACAGGCTCTAAGGCCCTAATCCTACAGGCCCTGTAGCCTAATCCAACAAGCTATTGCGGTACCGACTCGGTAGCCTAAAGCCCCTAATCCGGTAGCCTAAGGCCCTAATTCTACGGGCCACTTCAATTGCCTAAAGTTAATTCCCGAGGCATCCTCCGAGGGCTCTCCTTTGCCTACAGGGTAAATTGCACGTGGGTTTACCCTATGCCCATAGGGTAACCCACAAGCTAGCTACCCTGTACTAGTTGAGGCTTGCTACAGGGTATTAGGCCCTATATTTTACGGGTACTAGGAACCCTAATATAAGAATTCAACAGTAACTAGCAGGATGGCCGATCCATCTTATTCCTGCCTTAGCCTTAGGATAGTGAAGGGAAGCACTAATCAATTAGAAAGTGAGGGATAGCAGAACTAAATCAATAATTTCCATGGCTTTAAAGTGCAAATTCGGACCGGAAAGATTGCTTGCGGCTGTACTGCTCGTTTCAAACCGCGCTTATATGAGAACGAGGAGCAAGTAATTTTTAGTTCGGCGGCCTTTATATTTGACAATTGATCACAGTTTTATTCCTGCGTACTAATCTCTTATAATGGGTTTTTTACGTTATTTAATAGGTTTATATTATAGTTAGAAAATAATATAAAATAATCTTAGCCATGTACTGTAATGCTCAAATTCTTCTATATGGCTCAGATTTAATATTTGTTCAGAAGATTTTTCTATTCTTATACCAGGAAGCCTTGGGTATACATATTTGTATGAGGACGTTCAAAGATCCCTTAGCTGCATAGACGAGACAAGGAACGAGCCAGAGCTGCAACCAAATTAATCGCCTTATTAGATCCTTTGCTGCGCTAATTTGACTTGCTTTATTACTTTGCCATTACCGGCACCCTCTTTCGTTTATGAAGGATCTTTATAATGTAGTCACACATGGCCCCGCATGCCATTTTCGCCTTAGAAAATAGCTTATTTTGGAACGTAATAAGGATATTCCTACTATATCACCGTACGTTTTTATTTTAACTTAGCTGCTTCCTTAATGGCTTCATTTATACATGGGACTAAAAAGATATGTCACGCTAAGGAAAATGATTTATAGCTCTATTTACGAAGGTGGAAGTTAGGGCTAGGGTTAGGGTTCATCGAAATCGAGCTTAATAGTTTTACCAAGGCATCGGAAATTACCATAGCTAAAGAGCTAACACTAGGCTTTGACGATAAGCACGTAAAACCAGATGAACATTAAACTAAAATAAGTACATAATCATTGTAACTTTTTAGGAGCAAAGTGCTGTAACTTTGTGTGCTAAATAACAAACGCTCGACAGGGCGTTCTAAATGAGTGAAAAACAACGTTAGCCAGAAACATAAACTTGGCTTGGTAGAAACTTATTTCAGCGCGGAAACCGTGACTCCTCGCCAGCTAAGCCCAGATTAGTTACTCCAAGCATTGCGATAGCTCAAGTTCTCGCGAGATAGAAATACTATGCTACACAAGCTTAGTACTCTGACGTAGATGGATATTTGATTGCTTTATATACTTATTGTATTCTTCTCGAACTAGCCCAATATAGTGTGTAGTATTGGCATGCAAAAGAAAATTACAATAATAATAATTAAAAACACCGCTTAGTATTGTATTGCAATCTAAGGTTAATTACCTGGGTATGCGATATAAAACTCCAGTGGCTAGATCTATGAGGAAAGGTTTGGTTTGCTGAGACTATGCCCAATATAGGCGCTCTATCTAAACCTAAGATCTACGATTGTAATTAACAATTCAACGCAGGTATTTGCTAGTTATATAAGGAGTTGTGCATTACAAACCTATTGGGAGTTATGTTCCGTATTAAGGCCTAAGGCTGTAGAATAACAAGGTTTAGGAGACTGGATGTGACTATTTTCGAAGCTGCGGGCCATGAACGATTTGGACGTGGGCTTTAAAATGGTCTAGGTCCCTCAAGAAATCCCTCAGATGTTTGCAACCAGGGTGATGGCAGACAAATCTTCCAATCGTCGACTCATGCTTTAGATGCACATTTTCGACATAGGTCATCATATTAGAAGGCTTACTAAACTTCCGCAAACGAACTTTTAATAGCAATACTGTGTCCCCAACGCAATAAATACATTGCCTCTTATTTATAACAAGGGGAATCTGCTCGTTGTCTGGAAGAAGCTTTTCCTCTGGGAGATCTTCAGGAGGGCTATCCTCACACGGTGTTGATAAGCGTAATTGGCGTGTCTCTCGCCGAGATACAAGGCTCACTATAAGATTGATGGCCCGGATTTTCCGCTTGGTATTCTGATGCAGGTCAAGGTCTATATTGAAGTCGCACAAGATCACCTGTAGTTGGTTTCGCTCTTCTAGTTGATGTATGATAGTCGGCTCAGCCTCCTCACCCACAACCATACGATTCAACTGTCGTTCCAGTTCTGCGTTATGGACATAGCGACGATAGGCCTCTCGAAAGACTTCTGTTATCTTATCCCGGAAACACTTCTCGGCGTTCTTCAGATTTCTTTGGAGTTGTCGATACTCTTTAATTACATCCTCAGGCGCCGTCTTGATGAACCCGTATTGTTGCCGAATGCTGATCTATTGACGTGTGACTGTCCTTCTCAATTCGACGATGGAGGGGTCTTGTGGTAGCTTGTCGAACTCCTCTTTGGGAATCTCTTTGGGGACTTCTGGGTTGTATCTGATGCTTATATGGGTAAAGGCTCGAGTAAGCCCATCGGCTGACAGGTCTCTCAAGAGGAATGCGTCTTGCACATTATATCCAACTCGGTGGTTGAGGTAGGCATTCTCTTTGCAACCAGTATTAGGGTCGTGCCGCGCGACCTGGTCGACGACTGCGTTTGGAGCTTTTTCAATAATAGCGTTTATGTTGCCATGTCGCATGCAGTAGGAAGTCCATTTCTCCTCAGAGCCGAGGTTTTTTCCAATACGGTCAAGATAAAATGCGTACGTGGCGTACTTCATTGGCTCTGTATCTGACTTCTCCCACTTGCCAGACGATGTCCGTACCGATTTGCGGAAGACTGGTCTCTTCAGCCAGGATGACTTCCAAGCCATCTTTGTCGTACTCTTTGAGAGATGTGTCGAGAAAAATGGCTCGGTACTGGTGTAACCAGCTATGTCAATGGCATTGTCGCGAATCGCCCGAGCGAGGATGTGACTAATAGGGCAAAGGATAGCCAGAGGATGTTCGCGAAACAGAAACATAGTCCTACAAAAAAGAGATTAGTGAGATAGGCTACCTCAAGAGGGTGGCGCACCATGCTTACGGTTTGGGCTTCCTGTCAGCTTCTTTGTGGTGTCGAAGGTATACTTCCATCGCAAGAACATCTCTTCCGCCCTGATTTGGATCCTTAACAATTCAGAGCGTAATGTCCTCGTAGCAGAGTGCCTTGTGCTTGCGGATAGCATCTCCAAAATCATCTGTCTCTTCCTCAAGGCTTTCAGGTTCTTCCTCGACCTCATAATTACCTCTAGCATTGTCGGGCTTATTGTCGTCAAGTTCATTACCGTCGAGTTCGGTGTCATCTGTCACATCGGTATCGTACCTATCATCGTCAAATACAGAGTCTTCTTCGCTTTCTTCCGTGTCTGTGTCAATGTTCATATCCTCTGGGCTGTCCAAAGCATCAATGCTTGTCTCGGTGGTATCAGAGTCGAGTTGGTCAGTCGTATCTGGGACAAGATGGTTTTCTAGCTTGTTTAACAAAGGATCTTTACGCCCCCTACTCTTGGTTCCGTCAACAAATTCTGCTGGTCGGCCGGCTGTGTAGGACTGAAAAAGCATAATCGTTGCCAAGTCAAGTCGGTCGTCCTCTGTTGGAAAGACAGATCGATCACGGGACCAATGGTGTGTAAGTCCTAGTAAGAGGTCGTCCACACCAAGTACTGGCTTTTCCTTGGGCATCTTGTCTAGATCAAACTCTTCTGTCAATGGTTCTTGGATATACTAAATCTGGTTAGGGTCCTTGGTCAGATATTTCGACGGGGTTTTGGACGAACCTTAACAACTTCTGCACAATCGTTTGCATTAATTACCCTGCCTTTGTTGGCCCGCCGGTATAACATTTTGAAGTCCCGCCAGTATTGATTGACGGTTTTTTGCTTTGACCTTTTTCTCCTTTTTCTCCGTGGCTCTAAATACGTCTTGCAAATCCAGTGCAAGAACGTCATAATCAAGCTTTTATCGCAATTCTTGGTTCGGATTGCCTTAGTCCACAAGCCATATTTGTTCTGCAAACAAAATCTAGTTTATAGTAAACATAAATTGCAAGCTCTAGACCAACAGACATACCAACACTAACTTTATAAATCTTGTCTTGATGTAGTAGATATTGCATTTTGTGTTATCGGCATCTAAAGGAGCAATGAATTTCTTCTTATTTAACTTCTTCCGTATTTTCTGATAGCCTTGAGCATTAGGCTTCTTGGCTAATTGGTCATGAAGTACTGCGGTCCTTCTATGCCGCTGCTTCGCTATATCATGAAGAGATTTCAAAATATCTAGGTAAAGTGACTGGCCTATTTTTGGCGCCATGGTAGGGTAGATGCAAGTAATAGTTGATAAATGAGAGTAATGAAGAGGTAATAAGAGGATATGGTAGGTAGTATGTGTAAGTGTGTAAGGTAAGGTGAATGGGAGGGAGGTATATAAAGACAAGGAATTGTGAGAGAGGGGGGGTAGTAAGAGGCTTTAGAGGAAAGAGGGGAAAGCAACGACAAAGATGCAACAGAGGAAGTCTGAGCCATGGGAGGTTGTAATGATTTAATAGAGACAAGACATTACCTAGTGTAGAAAGAATGGCTATCCCTGATTGGTAGTTGATGTTCTAGGATAACGCCCCTAATGGATGTAGTATGGTAATATAGGCACAGTCGCGCAGCTCGCACTACCTAAAGCGGCGCCAAAAACCACCGAATCTGGCGGCTTAGATTATAATACTCAGTTTTATTATATTATAATTATAATATTTAAGATTTAAATCCAATAAATTATTATTATTAGCAAAAGCAGTAATTAAATAATTTTAATATTAGTTTTATAAAATATAAAAAGCAAATATATTTTGTGCTATAATTTGCAAATGTTATAAATTCGAAAATAATGCTTATATATTGCCTTAATTTATTTGGAATTTTTTGTTTTTTATATTGCTTATATATTGCTAATATTATTAATTTTTTTTATATATATATAGTTTTGATATAATATTTCAAATATTTTGCTAATATTTAAATTATATTTATATAAAACGTTGGTTTTGGTTAATTATATTTAAATATAAAAAAAACTAGCTAGGTTTTTAGGAAAATATAAAAGCAATATTAGCATAATAAAATTAATTATTTTAATTATATAAAAATTGCTTATATTTCAATTTAAATAAGTTTTTAAATAAATATTTATTTTAAAAACAAAATAATTTGCTATTGTATATTTATAACAAAATTTTTAAATAAATATTATTTTTTATTAAATTGCTGCAAAAAATTGGCTATAATAATAATTTCGAAAAATTAAAAAATATAAAAGCAAAATTTAAATTTTAAATTATTTCAAATTGCAAATAGCTAATTATAAATAAAAATAATTTTAATTGCGCAGATATATAAAAATATTTTTTAAGCATAATGTTATAACCAAGAAAGTCACGGGGAGTAAGCCGGGAAAGCTGGCCTCAGGACTTAACCAGTACAGATTAGGGGCGGTTAGTAATATTACAAAATCACGTGATAGATCGCTGAAAAACCTAAGGATCTAAAGAATTTACGAATTTAAAAAATCTACGAATTTAAAGAATTTATAAATTTAAAAAATTTACGGGTCCTAAAACCGCTAAAATTCTTAAAAATTTTATTTTTAAAAGCTTTATATAAAAAAATAAATTTCCTTATTTTAAATAAAAACTTTGTGCTTAATTTATTTATTTAATATTTTTTTATTAATAATAATAATTATAATAACTTAATTTATTACTTATAATTTATAATATTTTTAATATTTAATATAATTTTATATTTATATTTCGAAAATTTTATAAAAAAATATTTAGTATAGGAAATATGCGGTACGTTATATTTTAAACATTTAACGACGGTATTCATATAAGAAAGTTAGTTAATTAATATATCAATTATTGGTTCCTATAATCCTAGCAAAAATAAAAGCAAGATTAATTCAATCGATAATATTGCTATGCTAAATATTTTAATGCAAATTGGAAAATTAAATTTAATTATTAAAATTTATTTATTTGCTTTATTTAATAATAAAAAAGCTTGCTTCAATAAATTTTTGCTTTAGCTTAAACTTTTTTTATTTTTTTATAAAAAAATTTTTTATTAAATATTAAAAAAATATTTTATATTATTATTTTGCTCGAGGAATTAACGTTAAATTAAATTAAAAAATTTACGAACAATTATATTAATTATTAGGCAAATAATAAAAAATTAATAAATGTTATATTACAAAAAATTTAAATAATTTTTGAAAATTTTAATAAATTTAAAAAAAAAAATTTAAAAAATATTCGAAGCTATTAATAAAATAACAAAAGCTATTAGGAACTTAGATTTGTTTAAACAAAAAAAAGTTCGCTATAATTTATATTGCAAAATTCTAATAAAAATGCTTTTAAAATTAAGTAAAACAATGCTGCTTTATATACTTAATATTATGCCGGGCTTAAAAACTGTTGAATTCTTATATTAGGGCAACTAGTACCCGTAGAATATAGGGCCTAATGCCCTGTAGCAAGCCTTGACTAGTACAAAATAGCTAGCTTATGGGTTACCTTATGGGCATAAGGTAAACCCACGTGCAATTTACCCTGTAGGCAAAAAAGGGCCCTCGAAGAATGCTTCGGGAATTGGCTTTAGGCAATCAAAAAAGCCCGAAGAAATAGGGCCTTAGGTTATAAAACTAAAAGCTTTAGGCTATCGGATTGGTACCAAAATAACCTGTAAAATTAGGTTACAAAACCTATAAAATTAAAATTTTAAAACTTATTAATTTAAAAATAAAAGCCCTAAAAAATATTATAAAAATAAAATTTATTTTATTATAATTTAGCTTTTAAGTAATAATGTTAATATTGTTGCTTGCACTTATAATAGCCTATATTTAATAGGTTATGAGCCCGGAGCCGCTACCGCTACACACCAAATTTTAAATATATTATTTAAACAAATTAATTTTTTTAAAAAAAAAATAATATAAATTATTTTTATTTTTAAGGCATTTCTAAAATATTCTAAAGCAACCCTATTTTAAGAGCTATAAAGAACGAATATAGCAACGAAAAGCCTATATTCCCAAAGTTTACAAATTTTAATTATAAGTTATAAAGCTTATAAATTAAGATTTATTTAAAAAGTAAAAGCTTTTAAAACTTAATACAAAAGCTTATAAATATTATAAATAAAAATATAATTAACAATAATAAAATTTAATTAATTATTTTAAGCTTATATAATATAAAAGCCATAAAAATTATAATATTATGTTTTATAATTAAAAAGCAATAAAATTAGCTTAAAGAAATGTTTTTACCTATAGGATCCTAGCAATTAGGCTTTAAATTTAATATTTTTAATAATTATATTTTATCGGTATAAGCTAAAATAAATATTATAATTAATAATTTTAAAAGCTTTTAGCAAAATTTAGCTTTTATTAATTTAAAAAAAAAAGCTTATCGAAGCAATAATAAAATTTTAATTATTTAGTATTATTAGAATTATAGATCCTAAATTTAAGCTTACGATTATTTTATTTAATATTAATAATATTATTAATCTTTAGATTATAATAGCTAAGCTTTCAAAAGCTAAAAAATATTTTTTTTTTAAAAAAAAACTTAAAAAAAAAAAAGCTTTTTTAAGCTTTGACAAAATTTGAAAATTTTAAGAAATAAAATTAAAATATTAAATTTAAAAGCAAATGCTATCATTGCGATATTAAAAAGCATTGGTTTAAAAATTGCCGAAAGCCTAAAAAAAATAAAAATAATATTAAAAATTCTAATAAAAATTCGAGCATAAAGCTTTTAGCAACCTCGAATAAAAGCAGAAATTTATCAAAAAGCTTTATCCCAAAGATTAATTAGGCTAATAGCGCTAAAATTAACTAAATAGCCCAGGTCTTAAAGCCTAAAAAAAGCTTAAAAAATTAAAACAAAACATATTTAAAAATTAATAAATTTTTATAAATAATAAACTTGGGATGCTTTAGGCATATAACCTATCGATAGGATTGGTTTAGCAATTATAAAGTGCTAAATATCTTTATCAAAATTGGCACCACCTCGAATATTATAATTAAAAATATTGCAAAAAGTATAAGATAATTACAAATCGCTATATAGGGCCAATTACATATTATAGCTATATGTTCCAGGCTTAACAGGATTTTTATTATTGATATTATAGTTTTAAAAAAAAAAATTTATTATTAAAATTATTTTAGGAGCTATAAGCAAGCTATTTATTAAGCTAAAAAAAAAATATAATAAAGTTAGCTAATAAATTAAACAAAATTTACGCTATTAACGGCCCGGGATTAAGCTTATTCGATAGGCTAAAAGCTTATATTGCGAAAAAAAACCTAGCTATATTTTGGCATTAGAAGCTAGGGCACCTAAGCTTCGAAAATTTACAATATTTTAACGCTATAATTATAAGCTTGCAAGAGCCTATTTAAAAACTTGCAAAGCTTTGTGAGCCTTATATTCTCT
Organism: Chlorociboria aeruginascens; assembly: GCA_002276475.2. Classification (NCBI taxonomy): domain Eukaryota; kingdom Fungi; phylum Ascomycota; class Leotiomycetes; order Helotiales; family Chlorociboriaceae; genus Chlorociboria; species Chlorociboria aeruginascens. Next base: position 11,867 of record NCSK02000211.1, on the reverse strand, counting down.
CAAAATTAATACGGGTTATTAATCGCTAAGCATTAGAAAGAATTATTAAAGCCCTACAAAAAGTTTATAATAATTTTTAGGATTTTTATAAAAAGCCAGGGTTTTTTAAAAAGCTTTATATGCTTAATTTTACAAACAATTATAGCCGTAAAAGCTGGATTTATTTTATTGATTTTAAAGCTAAGCTTAGAAACATTTTTATAATTTATAAAGCCAAAATAAAATTAAAATTAAAGCTTAAAATAAAAGCTCTTAAATATAATAATGCCAAAGAATATAAAGCATTAAAAGCTTTTATAAAGCCTACAAGGCTAATTTCCAAATATATTATTATTTATATTTCTAAGCAAAATAAAATTGCTAAATAATTAAATTGATTTTTAATATTAATAATATAAGCAATATTAAAAAATACTAAATTGCTTAATAAATTTTGGCCCAAGATTGCAAATATAACCTATTATTTAAGAAATAGGATTCTTATAAAACCTAATAATCTAATCTTAAAAAAAGTCTTTATTAATAAAAAGCCTTATATAAGGCATTTTAAAGCTTTTGAATACTTAGCATATGCTTATATTTCTAAGAAAAAGCGTTATAAACTCGAATTTAATATTTTAAAAATAATTTTTATAAGCTATATATTTATTATAAAGCAATATAAGCTTTACGATTCTATAAAAAAAAAATTGTAATAATTACCAAGCCTAAGTTTTTAAAGCATAAAAAGCTTAAATAAAACTAGGCAATATTTAATAAATTAAAGAATTTAATAAACGAAAATATTTTATTTAATTTTATAAGCTTTATCAAAAATTTTAATAATTTAAAAGCCGAGGATATTATTATTATAAATATAGGGGATCGATCGTTTATATGCTTTATAATTAAAAAAGATAAAAGCTTTAAAATTTAAAGAAATTAAAGCTTCGAAATTTAAAAAAATTAAAGCTCCAACCAGAACCTAGGCTTAAGCGACTCGGAGTCCGATAAGTTTAGTGTAACGTACCGCGTATCTCCTGTACTAAGTACTTCCTTATAGGATTCTCGGGGTATAAATGTATAATGACGTTAGGCGTTAAAAGCATTATAAGTTATAGGTAACAAAAATTAAATTATTATAATTATTATTATTAATAAAAAAATATTAAATAAATAAATTAAGCATAAAGCTTTTATTTAAATAAAAAAATTTATTTTTTATATAAAACTTTCGTTGCTTCCTAGGTTTTATAGGTCCTAGGTCCCAGGTTTCTTAAGTTCTAGGTTCCTAGGTTTTACAGGTCCCAGGTCCCAAGTTCTTTAGGTTCCAGGTCTTAGTTACGTAACTTTTTTTCTTTGTGCTAATTTCCTTAAAATTAGCGTTTCGTAATTAGTAAGCTAATTCCTTACATAATCATTCCTCGTGACCTTTATGTTGTAACATTTAGAAGCCCTATAATTAAGAGGAATTAAGCCCTTAATAAAAACTTGAAAATATAGAGCTCCCAAGGCTCTCAAGACCTCGAAATGCTTATTGGGCAAGCCCTACGAAATAGGAGATCTACAATACCAATATCTCAAAATAAAAATTTATTTAAGCTTAAAAAAAACCTAAAAAACTTAAGCTTAAAAACTATTATTATAAATTAGCAAAAAATCAAAATTTTTAAAACCTATAAAAAAGTTATTAATAATTCCGAAAATAAAGCTTATTAAATAAAAGCTATTAGAACTAAACTTACAAATTTATAAGCTTTTAAAATTTAGAAATATATTAAGCTGCTTCCCGGGAAAAAAGTTGTAGGTTATAAATAAATATTTATAATAAAATTTATTTTTATAAATTTAATAAATAAATTTAAAGCTAAACTGATAGCTTAGGGCTTTAGCCAAATATAAAAAAATAATTATTTAAAAATTTTTAGTTTTATACTTAAAAATAAATTTCTAAAAATTTTATTTGCTTTAAAGGCTTTAGAAAACCTAAAAATTAAATAGTTAGATATAGTTAGCGCCTACTTAAGGGCTAAGTTCTATATTACTATTTATATAAAGCCCTTACTAATACTAAAATGCTTTAAAAACAAGATCTCAAAGCTTAAAATTTTATTATATAATTTAAAGCAATTAGGCAAAAAATAATATATTAAAGCTTATAAAAATTTAAAAAGCTTAGGGTTTAGCCCCTACTATAGCGATCTATCTATATTTTTAAGCAATAATAAAAATTTAATTATAGGGCTTTATATAAATAATATAATAATTTTTGGGCAGGATCTAATTAAAATATAAAATATAATTTAAAATATTATAAAGTTTTGGAAAATTAAAAATTTAGAAAATATTAATATAATTTTAGGCCTTAGGATCTATCGAAATAAAGCTTTTAGAATCCTAAAAATTAATTAGAAAGAGTACGTTTAGGGCATATTAAAACGTTTTAAATTATAAAACTTAAAGCTTATTGCTTTATTTGCCAACGATCGTAATAATTTTATTATAAGAAATCTTTTAGAACCTCGTATCGATCAATCTAAATATTAAAATATTATTAATATCCTAATATAAATCGCTAGAAATACCCGACCAAATATTATATATATTATAAACCAACTTAGCCAACATTGCAATAATTTTATTACTAAATATTAAAACGAAATAATTAGAATAATAAAATATTTAAAAAGCTTTATTAGATTAGATATTTAATATAGCAAATATAGGCCTAAAAAGCCTAATTTGTAAGAATATTATAATATTAATTATATTAAAAATATAAAAAATCGAAAATTAATTACAAAGCATTTTTACTTATTAACAAAGAGCCTAATTACTTAAATATTTATTAAACAATGCTATATTAATATATTAATTATTAAAGCCAAATATATTGCTTTGTCGAAGGCAAACAAGCAAAAGCAATAAGTACGAACTATTATTAAAAAGTTATAGCGCTCTTAATATTTAAGCAAAAGCCGAAAAGCTTTAATTTTTAATAATAATTAAAAATATATTGCTTTAATAAGAAATTCTATAAAGCATAGCTATACCAAGTATATAAATATTAAATATTATTTTATTAAAAAGCTAATAATTTTTGAAAAAACTATTATAAAATATTGCCTTATCGAAAAAATGCTAGCTAATATATTAATTAAACTTTTATTTAAAATAGCTTTTTAGCGCTATTTACAAAAGTTAATTATTTTATAAAAAAATAAATTATAATAAACTAAAAAAAAAATTATTAAATTTTTATATTAAAGCTTCTAATACCCGTAAAATATAAGGCCTAATGCCTTATAACAAACTTTAACTAATATAAAATAGCTAGTTTATAGATTATTTTATAGGCATAAAGTAAACCTATATGCAATTTATTTTGTAGGCAAAGAAAGGCCCTCGGAAAATGCCTCGGGAATTAGCTTTAGGTAATTAAAAAAGCCCAAAAAAATAAGGTTTTAAGCTACAAAATTAAAAGTTTTAGGTTATTAAATTAATATTAAAATAGCTTGTAGAATTAAGCTATAAAACCTGTAGGATTAGGGCCTTAGAGCTTATTAATTCAGAAGTAGAGGCCCTAAAAAGTACTATAAGAATAGAATTTATCCCACTATAACTTAGCTTTTGAATAATAATGTTGACATCGTTGCTTGCATTCATAATAGCTTATATTTAATAAAAACAAAATAAAAGATAAAATTGCTCGGGAAAAAAAACTTATAAAGCTAAAAGCAATAATTAAAAAAATATTAAATATTAATAATCGCTTATATAAAAGAAATTTGGAACTAAAAAAATATTATAATATAGAGCGCTCCGAAGCATATCGTTGGAACCTTAAAAAAAATAAGAAAAAAAACTATAAAAAAAAGCTTAAAATAATTATTATTAAAAAAAATTATAATATTAGCAGAAAAGCAAAAAAATATAAAAAATTGGATCTATTTCAGATATAGAAAACCAAGCCATATAGCACGTAATTGCTAAAATAATAAAAAAACAATAAATATTTAAAAAAAAAAAAAAAAAACATAAAAAAAAAGCTTAATGTTATTTTTAAAAATTTTTGAAAAAGTTACAATATAATATTACTTATTAAAAAATAAATAAAATTAAACGCAATTTAAGTTATTAATAAAAATAAATAAAAACTATTAAATTAGAACAAAAATAATATAATTTTTATTAAATAATTTTTGAAAGCTTAGAATTTCGTTTAAATTAACAAAAATAATATTAATAATAGCTTTATAAAAAATTTTATAAAGCATAATATAGCCTCGAAAATATTTCTAGAAATTTATTAAAATAAAGCTATTAAGAAAAGCAAAATATTTGCTAAAAAAATATATTAGAAACTAGCCGAAATTATATATAATATCTACGAAATTTATTAGAAGCAATTAATAAACAAATAAATAATATAAAAATTATTGCTAAATAAAGCTTAAGGAAAAGCTAATAATATTAAAACAAATTAATTAAAAATATTAATTATTAAAAAATTCTATGTTTAATAAAAGCAAAAATATTACAAAATAATAATAAGCTAAGGCAATAAATAATATATTTAAAAAAAAAAAAAACAAAAAATTTTAATAAAAATTAAAAAAATTAAAAAAAGCTTAAATAATATAACTGGGATTAATTACCCAAAATATGCATAATTATATTAGGGCAGCTGCTCGTATAATAATTGCATAATTAATTATTTTTTAAAAAATAATATAAGCTATTAATCTTAATATAAATAAGCGGTTTTGCTAAAGAAAATATTTAAAAATATAATAATAATAATTATAAAGCTAAAAAATTAGGAAATCTTAAAAATAATAAATTATTCCTAAATAGTTATAAAAAGCTTAGGCATTTATGTAGCAAATATTTGCGTATAATAAAAATAAAAATAAAATTATTTTTAAATATCGAAATTAATAAACGAAAGCTACGAACGTTAATTAACTTGGAAATAATAAAAAATTTTATTAATAAAAATATTATTTAAATTATTAAGTTAAAAATTAAATAAAAAAATAAATTATGTTTTTTATATTTTGTAAATAATAGCAAAATAAGTTCGAACTATAAAAAAATAATTTATAAAATAAAATTAACATTAATAAAAGCAAAAAAAAAAGTATATTAAACAAATTAATTTCGATTTAATTAATTTAAATTATAAAAATAAAGTTTTTTTTTTAAAAAAAAAAAATTTAAATTAATTTTCGATATGCTTTAATTAAAATTTTGCAATTTTTAGGTAAACTAGCAAAAAGAAATATTATTGCTAAACTAATATTAATATAAAAGCGACTATAAAACACTTTAAAAAAATAGGAAAAATCTATTTATTTTAAAAGAAATATATGCAAATTTACGAAATAAAAACAAAAATTTTACCTAGGCCTTTATACTAAAATAAATATTAGCAGCGTATAAGAAATATAAATCGCTATTTCTCAAAAAATTATTAAGCAAGGCTTTTCCAGAGCACTAATTATAAAATTATAAAATATTTATAAAATCAAGAAAAAAGCTAATTTTTAGGCTAATATAATTGATATTAGCCAAGAAATTAGCGGTCCTTAAAGAATATATTAATAAAAACTTGAAAAAGAAATTTATTAAATTATTAATATTGCCGGCAGTAAGCCCAGAATTATTTATATCAAAGTTTAATAAAAAGCTAAGGTTTTATATTAATTTTAAAAATATAAATAGCAAAATAATTAAAAATTGCTATATCTTATTTTTAATTTATAAATTATAAAACAAAATATAAAAAATAATTATTTTTATTAGCTTTAATATTCGCGAAGTTTATAATATTATATAAATAAATAAAAATAAAAATAAAAAACAACGTTTAAAATACGCTACAAACTATTTAAATATTTAATAATATTGTTTGAATTAACAAATATATTAATNAATTTTTAAAAAATTATTAATTAAAAATTATATTAATATTTCAATATTTTCGTAATTGCTTATTTGGATAATATATTTATTTATTCTAAAAACGAAACAAAGCATATAAAGCATATAAAAATCGTACTAAAAATATGCTAGCAAGCAGGATTTTAATTTGTATTAAAAAAATACAAATTTTATAAAAAAAAAAATTAATATATTTAGAATATATTATAAAGTATTATGAAATTAAAATAAATTTAAAAACAATCGAAGCAGTTACAAAATAGCCAATATTTAAAACGATTAAAAAAAATATAGATATTTTTAGGTTTTGCTAATTATTATAAAAGATTTATTAAGAAATATTTCAAAATAACTAAATTATTATTTGAATTTANAAAATTTAATTAAAATATTAAAAAACAAAAAGCATTTAAATGATTAAAAAAAGCTTTTATAATTTCGCTAATATTAGAAATATTTAATTTGAATCTGCTTATTATACTAAAAATAAATGCATTAAATTTTGCTATAAAAGCATATTTAAGCCAAAAAAGCAAAAATAATAAGCTATAATTAATAGCTTATTATTTCCGTAAATTATAGCTTATAAAACTTAATTATAATATTTATAACAAAGAATTATTAGTTATAATAACAGCTTTTTAATAATAAAAAATTTATTTAAAAAAAGCAATATATATTATAAAAGTTTGGACAAATTATAAAAACCTAGCAATTTTATTATAATTAAAATTTTAAACAAAAAATAAATATGCTAAGCAAAAATTTTATTAATATATAATTTTATAATTTTTATTAAAAAAAAAAATAAAAATATCAAAATAAATGTCTTAAGCAAAAAGCAAAATTACGCTAAAAAGCTCACAAAAAAGCTTAGGGCAATCCTAAGGGAAAATTAGGAAGGATTTTAATATAATTATAAAATTATATTATTATTTGCAATAGTAAAAGATTAAGAACTGGAAAAGCAAATTAAAAAAAATTACGAAATAAATAAATTCGCTTAAAAAATATTAAAAGAAATAATTAAAAAGTTTTAAGTTGATTCGGAAAGCATAATATGCTATAACAGCTTAATATATATTTTATAAGAAATAAAAATTTAATTTATTAAGGAACAATATAAGCTATTAACTTAAGAATATTAGGAAATAACAAAAATATTTAAAAAATTAGCTAGGAATTATTATATTTTAGAAATAAAAAAATAAATCAATAAAATAATTACGGAATGCGATATATACTAAAGAATAAAAGCAAGCCGATATATGCTATATAAATTATTATAAGAAAAAAAAATCGCTTACTAAATTATAAAAATTAATAATTTTTAATTAAATAATTAAATTATTATTATTAAAAAAACTTATAACAAAGATTATATATAATTTAATATAAATAATAACAAATAAATTAACAAAATATAAATATTTTATATTTTATAAAAAAAGCAATATAACGAAAAAGCTGGCTTATTTATTAATATAAATGATTATAATAATATATAAATTGCTTAAAGAAATTATTATAAATAAAAATAAATTAATAATATCAAAATTTTGAACTTTCCTAATAGCGAAATTAAGGGCGGATTACAAGCTATTAATATCGTTTTATTTATAAATAAATAAGCAGATCAAATAATTAAATCAAACCTTAAAATAATATTTATAAAAATATATAAATTAATAATAAAATAATTAGGTTTAGCTATTATTAATAACGCAATTTGCATATAATAGCAATATTAACAAAATAATTAAAATAATATTATTTTATACAAATTATAAAAAAAAACTAATAGCTTATTACTAATTACGAAAAAATATAATAAATGCCAAAAATATTATATTAATAATAAACAAATTGCAAGAACTATATATATAGCTTATAAAAAACCTGGAATTTATATTTATAAAAATACAAAAATATATAAATAAAAAACGTAATATAAAATCTTTACTTAAAAAAAAAATAAAATAAATTTATTACGTAGGCATATTAAGACCAAACGACCAAATAATAGATTAGATTTTTTAAAAAAAAAATTATTTAAAAATNAAAAAAAAAAAAAATTAATTAATTATAAATTAAGATTATTATATAAATCTCGGCTATATTTTATGTTTTACGTATCGCTGTTAAAGCTAGCTAAAAAGAATGCTTAATTAGCTAATAATATCGAAATTTAATTTGAAAATAATTTAAATATATATAAAATTAAAAAAATATTAAATATCCAAATAAAAATAAATAGTTAGCAAAAATATTTAACTAAATAAAAAAAACTATAAAAAAAAATGATAATTTATAAAAACCTATAAAAAATCTTAATTGTCCAAAGAAGCTTTAGGGCTTTTATCGGAAATATTTTTATTTCGCAAGAAAAGCTTAGATTATAAAGTGTTGAAGTTTCAAATGTAACAATTGCATGGGGTTCAGAATATAAGAGGAGAAAAGTAATATTAATTTATCTAAAAGTTGAAGTGGTCCAAGAATATGGATCTATTTATATCTATATTTTTGCTCAGATAACTAATATTTAGTTTTTTATATTTACCAATATATTACCGATATTTTATTAATATTTATAAATTTAGTTTTTATTAGCTAATTGTAATTAATTTTTAATATATTTCTTTGGATTCGATTATGCTTAATAAATTTAAATAATATTAATAATTTTTATTTTTAATTGCTTAACAAACTTGGCATGCTTTATTGCCGTTAATAATTTTATTAATTCGTTAATTATTATTTTGTTGTTAGTAATATATTATAAATTGATTGCTTTGTTTGCAATATATTCGCGTATAAAATAATGCTTAACGTTTATATGCTTAGTTCGCTAATAAAATTCGGGATTTTTAACTAAACTTAAAAATTCTTAATTGTTTTCATATAGCTTAATTAATTTAATATTGGCCCCAAAATATATTATTTAATTTATTATTTGTTTTAGTTACAAAGCCTTTGAAATAGCCTTAGTTAGCGAATAATATTTCGCCTTAGTAATCGATTGTGCTATAATAAATTATTGTTTTAACAAATATAAAATTATTTTTTTAATAAAAAAATAAATATTTCCAAAAATTAATTTTTTATAAATTTATTTTTTATAAAATTTGCTTTATAATATTTATAAAATTTGGTTATATTTGTTTAATTCTTTTTTCCAGCCCGATATTTTATTTTAAGCATTTTTATATTTTATAAATAATATAAAATTTGGTCGACAGCTTTAATATATTAAAATAATAAATTGTTAAAAAATTGGAAAAGTACTAATATTTCATAAAATATATTAGGCCTAGTTTATATTGCAAAATATATAAGCAAATTAATTTTTGATCCGTAAAGCTTAATATTTTCGTTCGTAGCTTTACTTTTAAATAAAATTATAATTTTAGTTATATTAGCAACTATTAAAATATTAGTAAGTTTGCAATTCTTTATATTATATTAAATAAAAATCTTGTTAATATAAGCGTTTTGGCAAAAAGTAATAATGCTTTTTTTTTATTTTTTAATAATTTTTATTTCTAAAAAATATTTTGTTAGTCCTAAATCTTTTATTTTAAAACTTTTAAAAAAATTTTTTTTGAGCTCTTTAATTTTGCCTCGATCTTTGCTTATTATCAGCATGTTATCTACATATATAATAATTATAAGTTTTATTTTTTTATTAACGTAAATATATTAATTGCTAATATAAAATTAATATTTTATTTTTTGAAATATAAATGCTNNTTTTTTTTNATTATAATNAAAATGCTTGCTTAANTTTATATAAANCTNTTAGNAANTTGCNTATTTATAAAAATNNATTTTTAANNATTTTTTTTATTAATTTTNTAATNNAATAATATTTTTATATATATATTTAAATTTNNATTTAANTTTAAAAATATATTAATNATATTTATTTGCTTNATTTTTANNTTAAATAANGCTGCTATTNNAATTNNAAGCTNTTATATAANNTTNTTNTATANTTCGGNGTAGGTTTAATTGAAATTNTTNNTATATTTCTACNTAAAGCTTTTAATTATTTATTTTNCTTTATNNTTCAAAATATTNNTATTTTGGTTTTTTTTANTTTTTANNATTAGCTTTNCTAATAAAATCTTAATGNNTNNTAAATNNNATTTTTTTTTTTAATTGCNANATTTTTTTTATAATTAAAAATTCNATATTTTTTTATTAATTNNTTTTTTTTATTTANGCTATTTTNNNATTTTTTTTGCTTTATAAATNGTTAACGNATTATTATATATTAATAATTTTTAANTANCAAAATAANCTATNNANAATNNAGCNCTTTTTTTATTAATTTATTAATTAATNCNTTTTTTTNTAAAATTATAANTTTNAAATATAAATTTTNTTTTTGNANNNNTTAGGNCTNNTTTTTNATNTCGGCTNNNATTAAATATTTTTTTTTTNAAGGCATATTTGNTAAATTTTTNATTTNNTTATNTAAATTATTTTTTNATATATNANGCTTTTNCTTAACNTCGATTTTNAAATNNNATTTTAAATTNNAATNNATTTTATTATTTAAATTTTAATTATTTNTAGNATNNTNCTAATTATTTTTNNTTTTTTNATTAATTNTTTTATTTTTANTTTTAAAAAAAAANCNAAATATTANNTTTTTTTNNNAATNACTTNNTAATTANTTNTTTTTTATTAAANCAAACGTTAAATAANCNAATTATTCGNCTTGCCGANNNATTTTTTNTAATAAATATATATATTTNAAATATATGCTTTTTTTTATATTTTATAAAAATNNTAANTTTAGCGCATTTTTTAANNTTTTAATTNGTTANANAANGNTTTTTTAATATTTNAATATATATTTTGCANCNTAATACTTTGAAATAAGCTATAAACNGCTTATTATTCTAATTTAAATAAAATTTATTTATAAAAANNTTAAANNAAANNTTTTTTTTNNNNTAAAAATNTNGCTATTTTNTNNATAATAANAATTATANTNTTAAATATAANNGGCNATAAAAATATAGNAATATTTATATTAATTATNNTTATTCTGGTTTTTTTATAAATAATTCTAATAAAGCGTTTTAAAATTTTGTTTTGTTCTAAATTATAAAATATAATTAGTTTTATTTTCTAACCTAGCTTTTTTGTTAGTTGTATTAGCTTGGTCGGGAAATATTTTTTGCTTTTATTTATTCGCTATTTTTTAATGATTTTTTGGTATTAAATTTAAATTATTTTCTAATATTTAATTATAGCATTATATATTTTATTTTTTGCTATATAAAAGTAGATTTATCGAATCGAAAATATTTTTTTTATAAATATTATAGTATATTTTTTTTTTTTTAATACTTAAAAATATAATTATAACGATATTAATATAAATTTTATTAAATATTTTAAATTGTCGAGATTTAGTTTGCTTTCGTATATGCCGCATTGCTTTCTTTTTTTTATAAAAATTATAAAGTTTTAATTTTTTTATTTTTTTAATTAAAGCATTTTTTATTTTTAAAAATTATTTTTTTAATTATTTTTATTGGAAATATAAGGGGCTCAGCGGGGGTTGGATTTTATATATTGCTATATAAAAACTTTTAATTTAAATTATAGTTCCAGAATCTTTGTTCGTAGAAAATGGGAATCTTAAATATTTTCTTTAAGTAAATTTAAGCTTTTAGTATATAATAAATAAATCCTTAATTTGTTTATTATTTAATTTGCATTAATTTCTTAATATTTCCTTATAAAGCAAATTTTAATTTTTTAAAAATTTTATATTAAAAGCTTGGATCTTAGGTTACGTAAGCTTAAAAAATTTTAAGCTTACGTAATTTCTTTTTTTTTATTTATATAAAAGCTAAAAAGCTTTTTTTGCTTTTTTTTTTTTTTTTTTTTAAATTTTAAAATTTGTTTTTAGGTTTTTCGTT
>NCSK02000210.1:0-56193 GCA_002276475.2 Chlorociboria aeruginascens | reverse complement strand
ACCCAACTTCTGTAAAATTGATCAGAGAACTTCCAATTTTTTTTTTTTTTATAAAAAAAAAAGCGAATCCCTTCAAAAACCCAATCCCACGTCTAGAAAAAGAAGAAAAGGTAAAACGAACCTGAATCCAAACTCAAATTTCATCCCAAGCACAAAAGCTAAGCACTCGCCATCGCGGCGTCGAAAGGCCCCCATAAATTACTCGTAATATTATACGCAGTATTAAACCCTTGATCCGTAATAAACAGTCCACCCACCCCGCCCGTCGTAACAATAGAATTGACAGTCGTTGCTTGATCCGCTGCCGTCCCGCTAAAACCATACATCAAGAACAGACTCTGCTTCAAATACGCCTGGCCAATATATCCCAAAATCACCGTCGTATAGGCCGAATATGCATTCTCGAATGCGATGATGTAGTCTGCGAGAGCGTACCACTGCGTAGGGACTACTTGGCCGGGGTTATAGACTATGGTGCCACTTCCAGCACCGAGGGTTGTCCGCGCGTAGTTCGTTATATTGGTCATGTAGGGAATAGTGGTGTCATTGTAATTATACACCGCTTCGTCGAAGAAAATGCCGGCCATAGTGAGGTTATAGCCCGCTGCATTTTTCCAATTGGCGCAGGTGGTAATATCGGTGATGACTGTATCATACGGCTGTAAGGCATAGTTTGTACGTACGTAGCAGAGGGGTATGGCGTTCGGATGCGTGTTCAACGCTGTGATCGCCGCCTCGTAGTTGGCGTCTGGGGTTGGAGCGAGACCGGGACCATTAGCAGGATCAATTACCACGAGGTGTTTGAGCGTGGGGTTAGCGGTCATGTTGGTTAAGATGACCGACCAGTTAGAGACGGAGGTCGGGTAGATGTACAGCGGGATGATGACGGTAGCGGTGGGCGTTGTGGCCGCAGCTGTGGGCGGGAGGGCAGAAGAAAGCGTTGAGAGGAGGGAGAAAGTGAGGAGTTTTGAGAGTAGCATTTTGCGGGTTGAGAGCTATTGAAGTTGGGAAATGAAATAGAGTGATAGTAGAGAAGGAAGAGTACCAGCCTTCAAGGTATGAGAAAACTAATACAGTACTTGATAAACAGAAAAAAGGAAAATGGAAAAGAAAAGAAAAGAAAGATATAGCTCATCTTCATATCTTCGAGAAATCCCCATCTTCTCCATGTGCCACTTTGTCATAAAATCCCAAATGTCGTCCCTTGGTTCCATGCGATTACGCATGGACACTAGAGCAAGCCCAATCATGTTTCGTGCCTTATACTGATATTACCCCGAGAAAATCATGCGCTATTCTCAATATAGCAACGAAATACAGTAAGAGACGAGAATTGGAGCTCAAGCGATCCCCCATATTAAAGAATATCAACCAAGCTGCTAGCTTCATTGGTGCTGACGAGCAAGGGCTGTATGCATTGGTGTAGAATTGCATGTTTCAAATAACGTGGCTGACTTATGACCCTAACATATAAATGGTAATTTGCTTCTGGAACCTGGCTTTAAACCGTCGTTTAAAGGTAAGGCTAACATATGATTATCCGAATTACAGGAGATGGCTCCTAGAAGCCTTAGAAATTCATGCTAGATGTCAGCTGTGAGAAGGAGTAATCTTATGATGTGTAGACAAAACGATAAAGCGCTGTGAATACAGTCAGCGAAGGAGGAGTCAAATGGCCTGGAATACTGTTTACCAAGATGAGTAAAAGAAGAAACTTTTGTCATTCATGTGCGCGATCGAGTCCTGGATCAGGAAGTAAAGTCGGTAAATAAGTGAGGATTCGATGAGCAATGTGCCTTACGTATCTGCTGTAGCTGTGTTGGTTTCGTAAAGTAATAACATCAAGATCTTCATTCAGCACATATGCAGATTACAAAGGCTTTGCTAGGAACAATGACAAGCAAAATAGAAGTGAGCAACAAAAATCCATGCATCGAAACGAAGGAGATGCCTTCCTGACCTCGTTTCGTCGACGATGAGAAAGAGTGGAAGTAAGTGGAAGTAAGTGGAAGTAAGTGAAAGGTCTTTTGACCTTTGTAGACCATATCCAAATTTGGCTGAAAAGCGCCGAACTTATCTACCTACTTACGCGAGATCGAGTTATTGCACCTACCCATCCAAGTGCTACATAGTCGTGCCAAAAAAAATAGGATAAATATGGAAAGAACAAATCTCACAACCTCAAAGAAAAGGGGATGTTCTTAAAGCATTCATATAGATCTGATTAAGGCAGGTAGATATCATCAATCAGCCGTGCACCGTTCTCTTATACATCTATCTCCTCCCAGAGTGTTCCTCTCCCTCTCATACAAAAAATGCTTCACTCCACAAAAGGAGTAAGGAAGCCCAACGCCCTGCTCAAACCACTAGGAGAAAAACATCGATTCCCTGAAATATGGTATGTGCACGGCTATATGCCTCAAAATTGTCGATTTAAAGGATTCTTTCCATAATGAAACACTAACCAGAATTGAAATTTGCTATACTTCTTACCCCCATGTACTCAAATCTCGCCTTCGTGATCGTTCGTCACTCCGGGGTTTTCTGCCAGCGGTTCTTCAAGTTGTGGTGTAGGTTCCGAAGCATCAGCTTGTGTCATGCCATTCTGCCTCTCCCAAACTTCTCTTCTCATCTTCTCGTCTTTTGCGGTGCGAGCTCTCTCCACTTCTTCATATCCACCTGCCTTCTTCAGCCTTCCCTCTTCCACGAAATTGCCTAGTTCTTTCTGGAATTCGCCTCCTCGTCGGCTTTCAAGTTCTTTCTGTCTCAATTTCTCGGCACGTTCAATGGCTTCCAGACGGTTCTCGTGATTAGGCTGTAAAGCACGAACTTCTCCTAATACACCTTCTTTTGCAACCGTTGGGTCTGCTGCTGTTACGTGGTTGAGAGTTCGAGAGAGAACGCGAGCTGCATTGGTGGTCCCAGGTGCATCTTTGAGTTGCTCCTTCGTGGCTTGTTCTACTAGTGCGAAGGTCTGAGTGGCCTTCTCAAGGTCGTCTTGAAGATCCGCGGCAAGATCTTCTTGCATGGTCATTTCTTCACGATCGTTGCATACGGTCTCTAGCTCTTTCTCCCAGATCTTCGTCCAGATTGGTCGTTCTCGTTTCAGGAAGTCTTGCATTTTCTTGAGCTCCTGAGTTGCTTGGGCGATATCTTTCGCGACTGTTTCAAGTTGGCGTGGAAGAGGACGAACACCACGTATCACAACATCTTTGCGGAGATCTTCAACAATGTCTTGGAGATCATCCACTTGTCCGACAAGTTTGTCCGAATCATCATTAAGAGACTTTTTGCCTCCATTAACATAGGAGCGGCCAGAATCGCCTTTGAGATCTGGGATAGCTGCTTTGATCGCTATGCTCTTGACAGAGCTGGCTTTAGTGCGGATGATAGACATTGAGTTCTGAATATCTGACTGAAAACCAGAGTATGTCTGTCGAAGGACTGCCAAGTCGCGGCGGAGGCTTTGGATCTCGCTCAATTGCGCTTGAGTATTGATCTTCGATGGACTTAAAACAGTACCATTGAGTTTGGGGGTGTCATTATATGATACCCTCGAAGACGATATCGGTGCAGTTGCTAATCGTGCCATATCCTTTGCAGTGTCCTGCTGGCGATCAGAGACACGCTGTATCGTAGCTTGCTGATCATCCACTGCCGTTTTTACACCCTCAACTATCCTTCTCAGTCCACCCAGCCCTTCATCAATATGACGTTTGACCTCGTCTAGAACCTCAACATTAAGAACTAGTACTGATCGATCCTTAATATCACTCAGATCTTCTAGTTCATGTCGCACTCCCGACACTGGATCTTGGATATATATCTCCGGCAAATCCACACCATTGTTGTGGGTACTCCATGCAAATTTCTCAATAAACGCAAGTTGCAATCTTGCAATAGACAAGTCATTATAACCATCTGCAAGTACGAATTTCTTAACTTTAGTTTTGTATTGCAAGAATAGGGTCAATTCTTTGCCTGGTGGAGGTGATTCCTCTGGTGTGAATTGTCTCCCCTGCGTTCCCCCATCATTGTCTCCAAAACCAGTGTCAGGCTCTTCATGCTGGGGTAATTCCGGTAATTCCGTTTTACCCGGTTGTAGCTTGGTCTCTACAGGCGATGGAGAAGGGACAACAAGTACAGTATCTCCCAACGGACCTTGTAGGGTTGCGCTTGGTGCAACCGCCTCCGAGTCAATACTAGATTGCCGGACTTTATCTTCCGCGGTCTTCACCGTTGGACTATCCTCAGCAGAAGCTTCTCCTGATGGTGGACTGTTTACTGGCTCTTCGGATATTCGGGATATGTTGCGCACAGGAGAGACTTCAGTGTCCACACGGTTGGACATCTGGCGCGTATGGCGTTGTTCTCCTCGAGTTTGAACTGCTCTCATAGATTCACGAGCATCGTTTCGTCCTCGATTAGGAATCGGCGAATTTTGTGCAGGTGGAAGCATTGGAACGCCATTTGGAGATGCCCCAAGATGCTTGGATATTTGATAGGCAGAGTATCGTCGCGAGGCTCGTCTTTCAAGTTCGCCACCCCTTTGCAAGGCTGCAAGAGCATTCTGTTGTTTCGGTGGAGGGGGCGGTGGGGGAGGAAAAGAATCCATGTTAAGATCTCCGCCATTCGGACCAGCTGGCATTGGGGTCTCGTCTCCTGGATACGGCGGTAGAACTGGCATATTCTGCATCGTCGTACTGGATATTGTTGAATGATCTGATGATATAGAACCTCGAGATTGATCTCTGGTAGGTATAGGCCTTCGATTTGCAGCCGAAGACCCTCGTGGGGGAATCCCGTCAGTTCCTGACTGGGCCGAATTTCCCTGGTTATCCACCGCACCCCCTTCATTCTGGAAGCCGCCGTTGGAAAGCCCATGGTCTAGGAGAGTTGTAAGTCCAGTATTTCCACTCCCGATACTATTGACACTGCTATTCCTCGGTATCACTGCGTCTCCATTCTGGCTCGTACCTGTATCTCTAGGTTGCTTTTGCCGTAGTTTCTGTTGTTTCCGTTTCAGGCCGTGAAGCAGATTAATGATAATATCCCTTATCCGTGGTAGGTATTTCTCCAAGCTCTCAACGCTAGCCTCCTGGCTGAGGGTTGACTCTAGAATATGGCGCAATAGTTCCGGAACATTTCCCAGATCTGATGTATCAACATTAATCGCCGTAAAAGCCCGGCAAGCTATATTGAACTCGTATCCTAGCCGCACATATACATCTGACACCTGCGCATCGGTAGCTTGATGCCGCGACCATTGTGTGAGGGTTTCGAGGAGCTGTTTCGTAGCCACTAAGAGGTGTGTAACGCTTTTCTCTATCTGCGACAGAGGCGGTGCGTTTGCACTCTGCGGTTGGACCGACTGGGAGTAAAATTTGTTAGTTCCGTACACGTTTTCTGTAGGTCGACTAGTCTGGTGTAGTACTCACGTTCTGCCTCCTCCCTCCACTACCACTTTGGGTCGATTTCGCAGATGCCGATGAATTCCTTGGTTGCGGGCCACTCCCAGGAGACATTGAACGCGCGGGCACATTTGGTGGTGGACCTGGGTCTGCCATCGGGGACCTCCTTTGAATTGATCTTTGAGACGTACTTGGCGCTTGCATTGCAAATGATTCTCCAACAACTGTGCGCGCGACTCTAGCAAATAATCATTGTCATATGTCGAGAAAAAGGCAACCTCCTCCGGTCGATGGGATGGGAGGGCGTATGGCAAGACGGGGAGATGGGGGAGGGGTGATTCAGTAAGGAAGGTACCTTAGGTAGATGGTTGAAGGTGAACATCACCGTTCAGTTCGTCCTGATATGGAGAAGACCGTTTCGGTCCTAGCGCGACGACGGCCAGCCGAGTCTTGCCTTAAGGGGTTGGAGAATGCATGAGCGTGGCGTGCAACAACCTCAAGACCACGACAATGGAGGTATTTATTATTGTAATGGTCATGATGAGGTCGGCTGCACTCCTGCCAGGTAGGTCTGCAATGCCCTGAGAATTGGGGGTTCCCGACGTCCCCACTTCTACCACCCAAATGTTATATTACATAATCAGCTTTGAGCAAGCAGTGTTCTGGCGGGTTACGATTCTGCAGGATCTCGAGCTATTTTTGGACGCTCTTCTCGTACAGGACCATCCCATTGACCGGCGTCTTGGATTTGAGCCCCCGAAAAGAGGTAGGTAGTCGGTACCTACCCTCTGCAAGGACGTAAGCCTGGTCAATTGTCATCCTCGAGGGAACAATACATATACAGGATGAGTAGCTGGAAGAAAAGATGCTCGGAACTTTGCAGCTGAAATCACCCTACCTCAGATATCCCCAGAGTATGGCGGTTGAGATGCATGTGACCACAGATACAGGAATTCTTCGAGGTGCGCATACCTCCTTCGTACATTGGGGCACGGTATTATTTGGCTTGAAGTCCAGATAGAACGAAGTCCCTGGGTCCCTAGGCTAGGCAGGGTTATCTTCCGAGTTGTGCGGTCAACCGGGAGGGGTCATCTTAAGGTGTGATTGGGGAGGTAAAATCAGCCGCTGCCGCAGTCTTCTCTCTGCCGACACGCCCCGCCCCTCATGTCCTTGTGTATATATATATATATATGGTTTGTATATGTTTGGTATCTCTGATATGGGGGGAGTCTACACTGTCGCCATTCTCACGAAGAGGAGGTGCAGGGAACCGGACAATGGGGAAGCGGAAGAATCGAGTTTCTTCTCCAGACATTTGATGGCCAGAGCAATTTGCAGCACTCACGTATTCGTGGGTTGCCCGTCCCCGTATCCCGGCCACGGTAGATGTGAAACGAGGTCATTGCCAGCGAGACCCATCCGTTGAAACATGATGAGGCTTAGAAGTGGAGACAGAACCAAGAGCTCTCAGTTAAACGACGATCTCTCCTTCACTCCCACACTCTGTTGCTCTCCCGTGGAGGACCAGAATCCTGCCGATGGGTTCTCGAGGGCGGGTGCTGTGTAACGGTCAAAGAAGCTACGATAGTGCATTCCGCAGCCATCCATCCGTCTGCTAACCCCCATAAGCACCCGTCTCCCATCAACTCCATGGCCTCTCTGCCCCGACCGTCCGCTCCCCTCCCCTCCCCTCCCCTCCCTGCCCGCATTGGATGCATGCTCCCCTTCTCGCGCTCCTGTCCTGTGTATCCTCCTGCTCGGTGCTGGCAGCCCCATCCCCGACGCCCGTTCCTCTCTGGTGGCATGCGACCGTAAGGCCCCCAGACCCATCCAGCCGTCGCGCCGTCTCTAAGAATGAATCATAGCAGAAGCAGCGTAAGACAGGCCCTCACCCGATCGACCCCAGGGCTCAGGCAAACTCTGAATTGTGAATGCCCGTTGCGGCAGCACTATTCCCCTTCGGGGCAGGCCGCTAATATAGCCAGAGCGTAGCGAACCTCCATAGTCCCACCTCACTTACCTAACTCAACCTGACCCGCGAGCGGCAGAAGTCCTAGGAAATCCGACCACGCTACCTCACACCTCACCTAGCCTAACCTCACCCTACCTAGCCTAACCTAACCTAACCTAACCTAACCTAACCTAACCTAACCTAACCTACCTCCGACCTCTCTCTCTCTCTCTCTTGTTATTCACTTCACTTTTTTCCCTCCTCCACCCTCCTCCATCTCTCCCGTCGTCTACTTGGGGGTGCATGGCAAGAGTGCTGCCTTCTCTTCATCCTCACATCCGGAGTCCTCTTTTCGCGGCGTGTCTTTCCTTCGTCTAGCGGTCATATTCCCTTGTAATTCCCTCCTGCTCTTTTTCTGCTTGAGCTTGCGCACTCGGTTGAGGGTCTGGCTTCTCGAATTCATCATTCCCTCCTCAAACCCTACCCTCTCCCCCCCAACGGCGGTCAGTCGCAATCGACAACACCTCTTCGTACCTTCCGATTATTATCTCGCCGCATATCAGTGCATGCGAAACGGAGAGCCTTGACCACACTTTCCCGTCCTCCGAGGTGAGATGCTTCCTAACACCAGCCTCTCTGTGTGGAGACCGTTGAAGCTCCAAGCTTCCAGTGTCCACCTTCCAGCTTCTACAATCTGCCTCCTGATTCGACGGAGCGCTGGTCAGTTACCAATAGCACCGCACATATGCTGACATTTTCGTGTTCTGTTGGACAGCTTTGTTCGCGCTAGGAAGGCCTCCTCCTGAGATTGACAATCGCTCTGGATTTTCCATACATAATTGGCGCGACGAGGAAGGTTCACCAAGGGGTGCATACATATTTCAATCAAGAGGTGAGTCCTTTGATCTCTCTAGGAGATAGGAATCCAAAGTGGGGAGTATCCTGGACAGGTCCCGTCGAGGCGGCCGAGTAGTTAGCCTCACCCGCTACTCTCCCTTGGCTCATCTTGTGTCAAAGTTTCTGATTTTGATTCATAGCTAACCGGTGTTATTCACAGACATCGAGTCTGCGTGATTGGAAACCAACATCGACGGCATTGTCGGATCTACAGTTTTAGTATGGTACCGGCAAAAAAGCTCAACAATATGTCCAACGGCACACCCAAGTTTCGAGATCAACAATCAAACATGTCCTTGCCACGCAAAGACGGAGGAAGTAATTCAGGCAAAGGGGAAGCAAGGTCACAAAATGGTAAGTCAGATCGATGCACCCAGAATGTTCTAGTGGTACTAACATTTACAGGTAATGCAAGCTCCTTCCGTACAGATAGCGCGATATCAGGAGGACGAAGCCAGGGAGAACGTCCACTGCAGCGATGGGTTTCAGATTCAATAGATGGTGGGGATGGCTCTTTGGAGCCAACAAACATGAAGTCGACCGGAGGCGGTGGTTGGGATCAATTTGCAGAAAACGAGCGTCGATTCGGCTTGAAGACCGACTATGACGAGAACATTTACACAACCCCCATTAACAAGCACCATCCTCTGTACAAGCAGCGACTTGCTGAAGCTGACAGGAAGGCGAGGGAGATTGAGGGGAGTGCCGCTACCAACTCTCATGTTGCCGAGGAACGTATAACAGACAACATTAAAGGTGATAGCAATGGGCTTGATGATGAGGACAAGTAGGCTGAATGCACATTACTTGGTAGCTATTTTGGCTAATATGACCCTAGATACAGCAGTGTTCGTCGACAAGATCTCTCACCTGTGGCTTCCTCCAGCACCAAGTACACTCCACCTGCAAGACGACCTCCAACGGGGCAATCCACTGTCAGCGGAGCACCTGTCGATCCGGCCATCATATCATCACAGCTTGCTCGTCCCGATAAACCTGCAGGCGACAAAGCCAAGCCAAACTCCACACCAGTGGCGAAGGTTGCGAAACAAGAGACGGTCACCCCAATAACCGAACCCTCTGCCAGCATCGAGAAGAACGCTGGCCCTACAAATGCATCCCCTTCTGCGAGCCGGACCTCCTCCCCACAGGTCAGAGGGGACGGCGTTCCAAATGCTACTGCCACTGTTGAGCGGGACGTGGCTAGCGCCTTCAAGGGGTTTGCTGCCCAACAAAGAGCCAATTTCACGCAACTTCGAACCCAAAAGGCTAAAAATGATAAGGAGGTGAAGCTGAATGACCTGAAGAGGTTTGCAATTAATTTCAAGCTTAATACTCCGGTGCCTTCAGATTTGGTCCCAATAATTGCCAAGGACCCGGCAAAGCAGAAGGAGATCCAGGAGAAAGCTAGGCGTAACGCTGAGGATGTCAAGATCAACCCTGCGGAAGTTAAGCAGCCTGTGGCCCCGGTTGCTGATCCCAGACCCGCTCCGAGACCAGTTCCTGCAGCCCAAGGGCCCTCCCCATCAGGTGTCACAAATCGTCAGAATGCTGGCCGTGGTCCTGGCTTTCCTAATCAGGGATCTTATGGTAACGCTCAATCCTCTAGAGCTGATCGGGATCGGCCACCCCAGAATCATCTGCCTACCCAGCCGAATCGCCAAGCTGGAAACCTGACCGCACGATTAAGAAACCTTGAACAGAACAAGAATATTCAGGCTCCCCCAGGACCTATTCCTACCCTTGAACCTAGACTTCCCCCAACAGGACCTGCTGTCGATCCCAACTTCTCGCGCCGTTCCAGTGGTGTTGCTAGTGCACAAGGAGCAAGATTGAACCCAAATAGCACGGAATTCCGTCCTAGTCCTTTTGCCGCAGCATTCAGTCCCAATGGAAACCCCAGCACTGGATCTAGCCCTCGCTCGATCGCCAATGCAACTGAACAGAGTGCTCCCCCTGTAGCCTCTAAATCCCTCCTTCGACGCAAACCTATGACCGATGCCTCTGAGCGGCCTTCGCTCAAATCTAAGTTCGATGCTTTGGGTTACATCAAGACATTGAAACCTGCACCCGAGAAGAACTGGAGGCAGACTGGTGGTGTCAAGCCAGCTTATGATACTCCACCAAGTTGGAGAATCAAGGGAAATGATGAGAGACCTGATTCGAACATCAATCAAACCTACACGGAACTGTTTGAGAAGACGCCATTTCCCCCTCAGGCGATCTCACCAAACATGCCTTCACAAGTCACACACCAACCTCATCACCACCAGCTGCCATTCCACCTGCAAAACCAAAATAATTTCCCTTCGAGGCAATCCCCTCGTCAACCACCAATGAATCTCCATGGTAGTCAGCTTAACCACGGTCCTCATCCACCTTTCAGTGGCCCTGACGACCATCGAATGATGGCATCAAGCTCTCAACAATCTTATGCATCACCACGTCTTCCAATCGCATACCCGTCACCTATGCCTCAAAATGCTCAGCTATACAACCCTGCGATGGTACAATATCCAGGGACTCAGCCTGTGCCTTATCGTTCTATTTCTCAGCAAGGTCCATTCTTGCCTCAACATACAGGCATGAACCCGATGATGATGACAAATCAGATGAATGGTTTCATGGCTTCTCAAGGCATGCCTCCAGGACCTCCGATAATGTATAACGCAGGTGTACAGCAACCTCATTTCATTCCCACGGGAAATGGTCATCCTCCAGCAATGCCAGGTGGCAGTGGCTATCCAAGCCCTGGAAGACCCGCCGCTCCCATGATGATGAGTCAAGGATCCCAGCAGGGCCATCAACAGCAATCACACCCACCAATGTACATGGCTCCTGGTATGAATCCAACGCCACAATACCAGAATATGGGACCAATCTATTCGCAACAACCTCCCGTTCAAAGTAAGTTCAGCTGAATCCTTGGTATAATCCGCCCTAATCAATGAGCAGTGCCAGTTATGCGTGGTGGATATGGTGGTCCAAACCAATTTGGAACGAGTCCCCAACAGATTCACCAATACCCGCAACAGCATCGTAATAACCACCAAAATGTCAGTTACGGGAAGAACTTCCAACAACACGGTCACAATACCAATGGCCAGCCGAATAATCAAGTTCCGACGGGTCCTCAAGTACGAGCTTCTGAAGGTGGCGAGGAGGCTAAATGAGCAGTATGGAACTGGCGTCGTCTATAATCGTGGCGCCGGTGCGTTAGCATCGTCCTGTTACAGCATCGAGAAGATATCGCATCTGACCCTCAACTGGTTTTTGCTGCATATTTAGAGTCACTGGATCAACGAGGGTCAAAACGGTGATGGATTCTTGACTCGTAGATGATGAAGTATCGATCACCTTTGGTGCGGCTTTATACTTAGCTGAGAGTATACTGAACATGATGGGTATGGTGTTGATCGTTATCAGTAGCAGCCTATGATTGACTCAAAGCACGAATACCGACAAAGTTTGGACATTTCGCACTCCAACTGCACAGCCTGGGAGGATGGGAGGGACTCACCATACCATTACTCGAGTCTTTACAAGGCTTCGACAATGCTAAAGTGGGCGAAGCTGATCAGACCAGCGGAAGAGATCATATTGGCTTATTAGGGATTTTATCGATAAGCTTGGGTTGGGTGTGGGTTGAAGGAACCTTTTATGGTATGAAGTACAGAACTATGAACTGCTTTGGCAGTCTGCGTAGCTTAAGTCTAGAAACACCTTCCCATTATTTCCTCGCGCCCCCTGACAAATTTTTTTTCTTGGAATTCAACGTGATCATTCATTTTTCCTAACAGCCATTATCTCAACTTCCATCCTCTTCCTCATCTAAATCCTCAACCCCAGCTGCAATATCTGAAGGTAACACCCTCGGAAACCACCCATACTCCCTGAAATCTACCATTAACTCCCCCATCGCACTCGTAGTCACTGTAATACCCTCAGCTCGCAGAGCACTAGCTTGGTTCGCGGCTCCCGATGGATGGTTCCTATACCCTATCAATCAACATCTCTCTCTCCTCAGCCCTCCTCCCCGACTAAAATAAACAAAATCCTTCGCGACGACGGGAGGACCGTCCGCATGACACTCGAAACGGACAAGGGTACAATACTATACATAAAAGAGAGAGGATTTTGAAAAAAAGANAGTGGAGTAAGAAAGAAGGATTCCGTCGTCTATTCTTCTTCCAAAAAGTACTAGGCAAGGCAAGGAACAGACGGACAGACATCAGCATTCATTGGGTCACACATACCGAGGCGATATCGTTCCTTTCGCGCTTATGACCCTCTGCCAGGGCACGTTGGCATCGTGGAAGCGAGCTTCTGCTGGGTTGGGATCCGGGTCGTCATCGGCGTTGCTGGCAGTGGTAGTAGTGGTAGAGGAGGGCAGGTGTTTGAGGCAGATACCGACTTGGCGCGGTCGTTGTGCTGTTGGGGGGATACTTGAGCATTAGTTTTTCCGAGCCCTTCAAAGAGAAGCAACAAAAGAGAGAATAGTTGAGAGGTTATTTTCCAAAGAGAGTGCATGGGATGGGATGGGATGATGAGGTAGGTAAGTAATGGAATGGAATGGGGAACAAATACGCGTTCCGATCAGAAGTGCTATATGCCCGTAAGAAGTCACTTTCCCATACGGGATTTCTTGGATCGCACTGTAAACTGCGTGGTAGAAGGCTTGGGCTTCGTCGCTGCGGGGCATGGTGGTGCTTTGGGGTTTTGCGGGTTTGATGGAGGGACCGGATGGGTTGGTGGTGGGGAATATGGGAGGGAAAAAGGAGGTTGAGTCACGTGTGAGGGGAGGAACAAGGGGTGTTGTGAATGAGGGGTTTTGAGACCCAGTTTGGCTAGCAAAGGGGAAATATGGCTGGTTATTGCTGTAGGTAAACGATCATCTATGGGATCTCATTTTCAAATTGGTATCTTGCTTGAATTGGAGATCCAGCCTCACATGTATCTACCTGGCTGTCTAGCCCTCGTCTTTTTGACTCCTGTAAATGCCTCGACAATACTCATCCCAAACAAGCCAAATCAACTACCATAACCCCCCTCATAAGTCATACAAATCATATCTCCACTCTCACTTCCCACTATCCGTCGCACCACCCCCCTTAACCTTCGGCTGCTTCTCATACGCATTTGGGCTCCTATCTCTCTTCTTGCCCTTCGTCCCCTTCCCCGTCCCACGATCGTGATTATGATCATAATCATGTCCACAATCCTTCTTCCTCCCAACAGGTCTCGCAGCCCCATCATCGTTCCCGCTATCAGAAGAATCACTATCACTCGAGCTCTCGTCTGACGACTCATCGATATCGCGTGGAGCATGGTAGATACAGCAAACTGTGATCATAGTCACAAATCATTAGCTTAGGGGCTCTTCTTGTCTCTCATATGTCAAATTTAAGGGAGAGAGAAAATACCTTTACTCTTCTTCCTTCCTAATCCCTCATTATCCACTACATCCTCAGCCCACTGTATTCTCCTACTCCTCCTCTCGCCGCCTTCCTCATCCTCATCCTCCCTCGACGCCCCTCTCAGATGTAGAACTGGTTGAGTAGATTGCGTAGGTGATGCTCTTAATACTAGAGTGGGGGTCTGGCTTGTGGAAGTCGCAGAAGTCGGCGTACGTGATGTCGTCGCCATTCTGCTCTTGCTTTCTCTCTCTCTCTCTCTCTCTCTCTCTGTGTGTGTGTGTATAGATTCCTCAGATGCAGGTTCTAGAACTCGGGTTCTTAACAGTCGATGGAGATGTCACACGACAGTCGAAGATACGACGTCCAGAATATGATGATTTATTTAGGAGGTAAATGGGTATGGTAGTAAGGTCGACCTAACATAGTAGTAGTCCAGATACTGGGAGAAACAAGAGTTTGGGAATTATACAGTATGTTGAGATTGAAGTGTTTCTCCCGCCTCACGTTTGTTTATCTGATGACATGCCGGTTGTTTCCGCAGTTAGCGTCCGCTGATCATCGAGATGCGATCACGTGCCTTAGACATTCAAGGGGGGAAGATTTATGATTACTTGAAGGAGATTTGGATTCATCTGAAGGTATATTCTATAATATTTAACACCAAATCCTTTAAATAATTGTCATAATCATAATTGAGACCCCCGCCACCCACCATACCTCTCCCGCAACTTTCCCCCCCATATTAGGACTCTCCTTCTGAACTACTAATGTAGCAGTAGACGCAAGACTCGAACAACTAGCAGCACCACATTGATAACCACTGGGACAGCAATTTCCCCCATCTGTAGCCCCACAGGTGAACCAGCCTGTAGCACAGCTACCGGAAGGAGATGCCGTCGTAGCGGCAGAACCCACAGGGACCACCACCATAACTCCACTACTGATAATAGTTGTTGAGCTTGAGGCTGGGCAAGATATTGTGTCACAATTCCTTCCGGTTCGGCAGCACCCTCCTGCGTAATAAGCATCGCAAGCATAGAATCCAGTAGGGCAGGTGGTGATTGCTGACGTGGTGGTATCGCTCGTGGGCCGAACTGGAGCTACTCCTGATGCAGTAGTGGTCGTAGCAGTGGTGCTCGCTGGGCTTGAAGAGGTGGAGGTCTGAGGAGTTCCTGAGGTGGTGCCACATGATCCTACGGCGCAGACTCGGTCTGTAGGACAACAGCCTCCTCCTAACGAGACTGGACAAGCTTGGAAACTGGTCGAGCAAGCTTGTGTGGTTTGTGGGCCTGTGTTTGTGGTGCTTGGAGTTGTATTCGTAGTGTCGACTGTTCTAATTGAAGATGAAGTAGGGGAAACAGGTTGCGTTATCCCTGTTGTGACAACCAGCGAGGGATTAATTATGCCTATTTCAACGTTAGCTGCTGTATGCTAAAGGTGAGGATAAACTTACAGCCTACGCCGGCACAAACATAATTCTCTATACAACAACCACCTCCCAAGTCTTCAGCACAAGGGGTATTGGGGAAATCACAGCTCGTTATGGTCCCTCCACACGTGCTTCCATTTGGACAACATCCTACAGGCCCAAGGCCTGTATCTTGTATCTGGAAGCAAGTCTCATCTGTTGCACAACAGCTATTCGGATATCCAATCGAAGAACAGGCCGACGTACCAGACGGGCACTGAAATCCTCTCTTCTGAAGCATAGCCAATGCTGCTGCTGCTTCGCGACCCGATACCACTCCTCGAGCTGTTAACTCCTTATATTCTGATAGATCTGCTTCGATATGTAGCCAGAATGGAGGTCTATAGGAAATCGACATCGAAGCGTTTGCAGATAATCTTTCTTCCCCTTCTCTTGCCCTCAAAGTTGATCCCTCAAATATATTCTGCGCTTCAAAATTGCCCTCGAACTGCCAATATTCCATAAAGAATTTCTCCCCTTCATCTTCCCCCATCTTCATAACCCCTATAGGACTCTTCCCAAGCCTCAAATGTTCCTCTATAGCTTCGAGATCGCGTCTTCGATTCGGAGGGTCTTCGGGCCAATACTTGACGTGAGGAGGGAGATTATATGGCCACGGTGCTAGAGATTGAGCTTCTTCCGCTGCATAAGCTCCGCATGGATGAGTAGCTATGAGGAGTAGAATCGAGGTTGGGAGAGCCAGGAGGTTCGAATGAAGTCGCATGTCGCTGAGATGTGATTCCCAAACAATTAATTCTACAAAATGCTTCAATGCTGTGTCGGAAAATAATTTTAGACATAAAAAAGATGGGAATAGAGAATAACCTTCAGACCTAGGATAGAAGAGTACAGTAGATGGTGGCTGGGATTTAAGCTTAATCTTGGATAGAATTGAGTGGCTGGGATCAGCCGACTGCAACCACTTAGGTCAATGAAGACGTCAGTTTCGGGCTCCTGTTATTGAGCCACGAATAAGTCTCTGCTTAGTTGGAGACCATAGGAATTCTCGAGGGCGTGGATCTCGCGGTGCAGCACGGGACAAGGAGGAGAAGAGAAACAAAAGACGATATAGTGGATATCGGGGAGATTAGGCAGCTATAGGGATATTTACTTTGCATTCAGAGCGTTGATAGGACCATTAACCTAGATTAAGTCACTTTTACATTTCTCTTTAGGTGCCCAAATTTTTGTTGCACATCTTGAAATCCGAAATCAACAAATTTCCAGGAGCGCAACCCCGATGCATATCCCTGGAATTAAGACCTTTCTAAATGCAAATTTTCTAAAGCCATTAAAAAAGATAGATTGCTATATCGAAATCGACGAAGTTCCTATTTTAAGATTTGCAACAAAAAATTTGGGTTCCTAGCGTTCTACCTATCTATCTACGTCACATATCAAAAAGGCCGTCCAAAGTTTGTTGCAAGTCTTAAAATAGGAACTTCGTCGATTTCCAGGAGCGCAACCCCAATGCACATTCCTCGAATTAAGGCCTTTCTAAATGCAAATTTCCTAAAGCTTTAAAAAATAATAAAAGCTGCATGCTGCGAAATGGAAAGTTTCGATTTTAAAGACGTGCAACAAAAATTTTAGGTGCCCTCCTTTGTCATGTGATGTAGCTAATTTGGCCTCGGGCTCTTAAACAAAGTCTACATCACCGTGCATGCTCTCAACCTCATTTTCCATTCATCATCTTTTCCTTCGCAAACCCCATCTTTAACAATCTGCTGTTTAGCCTGCGAACACCATTATTTTGTCCTGCGTGTTGCGTTGGTTTGGTATTGGTGGATTTGCTTGCATTAAAGTTTGAGAAGATAAAAGGGAATTTGAAGAGAGGTAGACGCGGATAGACAGGACATTCACTAAGATCGCGATTCGCGATATTCAATTCGTGACTTGGATCAGCAGAGGGGCAAGGGAATTCTGAGATCGAAGTTCTGTCCGATACTCTATAATTCGATCTGTACTTAGACGACACCAATTTCGCAGATCCACCCACTTCGATCCATTAGCCACAGGGCCATCTCACTCCATTCTCACAACGTCCCGAGGTGCTCCATATATACTCCATATATACGAATCAAGAGCAAAAATGCTACGATCAACCCTCCACCCTCTCCGAGCTTCAGCTCAAAGCTCTCAGCTCTTCAAGTCACAATTCCGTGCTTCATTTCCTCGAACTATACGAAATGCACATATACATACACCTCCCCTGAGGCCCAACCCAGCACCTAAAACGTCTTCCATATCACCGCTTACAATATCTTTCAATCCCAACATATGCTTCTTCTCCTCGCACACCTTCACTCGTCCCTCTTCAAAACCCCAAACCCCAATCAATGCACTACTGACTCGCCTCCGCACTGCCTTCCGCAGATTCCATACTTCGCTTTTACGACGGAATGCGGAAGCCGCAGGAAAAGCTAAGGAGGAATCACAAGGGTTGGGAGCCAGGATGAGGAAATTGTCGAGGGAGTATGGATGGTCGGCCCTAGGGGTTTATGCGGTGTTGAGTGTACTAGATTTCCCGTTTTGTTTTCTGTTGGTTAGATATTTAGGGACGGATAGAATTGGTGAGTTTTTATGATTTCTTTGGTTTTTGGATACAAGGAAACGGAGACAGGTGCCTAGTGGGATAAGTTTGGAGGATTAAAATGGAGTTGGTGGAGTAGGGCATGGTAAAAGACGGGGTTGGATGGGAACTACATTCGAGAGGGCATGGAATGAAGGGTTGAAAGAGAAGTGGGAAGAAGAAACCCCAAAGTAGAGAGCCCACTTCTGACATCGAGCACACATTTGGAGCCAGATACTTCTTCCATGGGCTGCTCATTAAAATCTACTCGCAAGAGGGGAGTTACTCGAATTTGGCGTGAATACGACAGGGTCAGGTTTACATTTCTTCAGGCACAACTAGGGGAAAGACCCTTGCCTATAGGAGGTCCGCACGATTTCACTATCCTTCGGGTTTTCTAGGCGTCTTATTAAGACCATATGGGTTCCTAGGATCATACACCTTACACATATAAAACGACAAGTCTGGTACCATGATCAAATTTCCATTTAGAGGAAATGGGATTCCCTCAAACTACTGCCAGACAAACTCCAAGATAGAGGCAGCATATCGATATAGTAATGTTAAAGGTGTTTGTTGATCGATGGTCCCTAAAGGCTGTTTGGGACTCGATACTTCTTTTCTAGCTTTCTTTATTAGTTTCTCTTCCATAGCAAGAATATTTGCTAGATCTTGTACTGACTATTCTATGTAGGAAAATGGGAGCACATCATCGTATCAAACGTGAAGAAAGTAATCCCCGATTCCGTAAAACAGACATGGAACGAATGGCGAGCATCCATGAAGCAAGCAGAAATTAAAGAGACTGGTCATACTAAAGTCAACGAGCATGTTGAGATGGTGGGATGGGGAGTAGAGGAGGCTGAAGAGAAGAATAAAAAAGACGCTAGTATGTCCTCTTTTCCTACTCTAAATCTTCATCGCTTGTAGTCTCTAACTCAAAATCTGAAACAGGCCTAGCAACACAACTAGCATTAGCCTACGCCATCCACAAATCCTTCATTTTCATCCGAGTCCCCCTCACCGCAGCCGTAACCCCAAAAGTAGTTAAAATTCTCAGAGGCTGGGGCTGGGATATCGGGAAGAGAACTACGAAGGAGGCGAAGGCTTTGAAACGTGCTTCGATACCTGCACCCAAGCCGAGAAGGAGATATATCGCGAAGAAATGAGAAGGATGTGTATTTATATATATTGTAAAATAAGCTCCCGCTTGAGCATAGGGGAGTTTTAGAATGCATGCCTCTTCTCTTTTATATCCCCCTTCTAAAGTTCCTATTTCAGTGGTCTCTACAAGCATCGGCTGGAGTCTTCATACGCTTGTGCCGTCAAGACAGGAGGGTACTTGAACGGCTGCTGAGAGGGAAATTTCTATTTTTCCAGCAACGTTGTTGCTATTATAAACTAAACTAGGATTTCCAAACACCTGATGGCGCACGAGCAGATATGAGGTTTTTTCTAATGTCTTCTAACCATCCATTTTCTTCTAGTGGAGTCCTTACCTATACTAAGGCTCGAGGACAGATATTTTATTTGGTCTTATTTTACTAGTTCTAGCCTATCTCCATTCTACAATAGTAGAAATTAGATAGTTTCGGTCTAAATTTATGTTAGCATCTCCTTACGTAGCTAGTCTCCCGTCCTCGTTTCTGTTAAAAGGCAAAGAGACGTCATGCTACAAGCAACTGTTGATAACGGCGCCTGGCTCAGGACATGGCGTATTCCCACACAAAATATTTAACAATTAAGAAGTGCTTCCGTCCGATCAGTCTCCTCAACATCCGACACCAACGGAAGTGGAATATTATTATACTATCATAATAAATATACATCTATCAACGAAAATGGGAATCTTACATTCCCATTATTATTACCACGGTCCACCCTGGCGCTGGGATCCAGAAAACAAATCGACGTGCAGTTATCGCAACATTACCGTGAGTCGCATACCCCCCCTCCTTGCCCTCATCCCACCATTAACATCCCAATCTAGTGGCAATACATCGCAAACGAAGGCAATATTCCAGAGCTCTATATCCACCACTGCAAGGATGTCGCCAACGCACTTGCTGCAAACGGCTGTATTCATGGTGACTGTCCAGATATTTCGAGGTTCAATGACCATCTCAGGTATTATAAGGATAACGACTGGGATGGGCTTGGCGACCCTCATAAGGAGAGAGAGAGGCTGCTGCGCCTTAAGGTGGAGAAGTTGGACGAACTAAAAAATGACCCTCCTCTTCCTCCACTAATGTGGAAACCCAAGAATCCAACAGGCGCCGACAGACCGAACAAGCAAAATAAGGCTACTGTTACGTTGTCGCTAGGGAAATTGCTGAATTTCACAAGCATCGATGAGTTGAGTGGGCAAAATAATGCTACTGTTACGTTCCCACTTTGGCAACTCTTAAATGCAACAGACATCGATGAATTGAACGAGCAAAACAATGTTACATTGTCCCTAGGGAAACTGCTAAATTCGACAAATATCGAATTGGACGAGCGAAACAATACTACTCTTACGTTGTCGCTAGGGAAATTGTTAAATTCAACAAATATCAGATTGAACGAGCAGAACAATACTACGTTATCACTGGGGCCATTGCTAACTTCGACCAACCTTAACGAGTTAAATCAACAGAATACTACTACTGTTGTATTACAAAGAGGAGAAAGTCTTAATTCAAGCACGGATGGGCTACAAGGGTAAAGCAACGCTTGTTTTGTGTTAGGGAAGGAGCCTTTCCGCCCAGTGCCTCCATATATATAAACCCCTCCGATAACTTTCACAATCCACAGACTTGACACAACCCACGATGATTGACCTCTTACATGGGAGAAACACCCCGTTTAGTGGTCTCAAGCCTCTTTTCGATTCCATCGACAGATCTAACCAATCCTGGGCGATTGCACCAATAGTTATCTCTCTCAACTACGAATCTCTCCTGCTGGGCCCGCCGGACCACAAGTCAAGGCGATTGTCTCCTACGATTGTTCGACGAGCGGGAGAGTCTCAAAATAAAGAACGACAGACCCTGAGGTTCGAAAGGACGCTTCATATCGACAGCAAAGACTCAGAAATTACGATTCCAGCAGGGAGAGTCAAGCCACCTTTTACCAGAGCCTTGCATGCCTCTTGAACGACTCTTTCTTCCAATCAACGGTCCAAGACCCCGTCGCTCGTATTCTCTCCATCCTCCAATTCGTCCTGTTCCGTTCCGTTTCGATTTCGCAGGAACGAGAAAACAATACCCGAATCAGCAATGACAATCAAAGACCACGACAACTCGAGTCTACCAAGTTCAAAAAGCTACGTATCTGCAGCAATTCATGATTAAGGCATCTACCCCTCCGGAAAGGAGTACGTTCTTCCAGGACCCCGCCTGTAATTACTGTTTGAAGCGTTCTTAAGCATCTTTCGCCTCTTCATCCATGACCACCCCGAGTGTTGCTGCACCGTCGGCCGAAGTGCGATGCCCTCTAGCTGGGAGGGATCCTACTAAGGGATCATAATACGCTGAGCACTCTGTTTTACTTTACCTTGCTTTGTCGCTGCGAACAGCTCCTTTAAAAATGAAGGCATGTCAGGGAAGGAGCCCTTCGGCCAGGGGAGGCCACCATTCCAAGCATTAGCAATAGCCAAAACACGGGTAACGGCGGAGGCAATAGGAATGACAAACATTAGCAATGGTGGGGTGTTGACACAAAGCTCTAATTCTACGGCCTTGAATTCAACCAACATGGAGAAAAGGGGTCTTCCGCTTGTTTTTCTAAAGAAAATAAGCCCCCTTCTGGTCCGCCGGTTGTTCGCGGACAAATTCTGTTTGGTCCTGTCCCTTCGCCAGATTACGATTACTTTCAGCCATCATTCACCCCGGTTCATGCAAATGGTCATGCTGTTTCCTCAGCTACAGCCATCTTATTAAGGCCTGTTGGTAGTACAACGTTCATTATACATAGCATCAAAAAGTGAAGAATCTTCCTTCCATCGTGGGGCTTTCAACTAGCAATTACTTGTCACGTGATATGTCACGTGAATAGACAATCACATGATCATATATATATCACCTTCCAAGAATCCTCGTCTCGCGACAAAAACTCAATTATCTTCTGCTTTAGAGTACATGTAACCACCAGCAAGGCCATGGCTTCCAATTATCAATAACACTCCCGTAGAAGTGACGCCGAAGAAGGTGGATACAACATTCTGATACATCCGACGCTTCAAAACCTCACTTCCAAAACATTTCAACTTGTTTTAACCGGGGATTTCATGATGCATTGCGTCCCTTTTTATCGCGAATCCTCAAATAAAGCTGCTTTTGCGCTACTGTCATAGTGACATATACCTGCATGTTCCCTTCAACATGGAGAATTACTGGTGGGGTTCATATGACATGGTCCTTTCACAGCCTCTTTCTTCTTCTTCGAACAAGAGATGTACGTATATTCGGAAACTCGTATTTGGGAAGGGGGTTTGATACCATTAGACGAAAGCAAGGGAGA
The DNA here is from genome assembly GCA_002276475.2 of Chlorociboria aeruginascens. Classification (NCBI taxonomy): domain Eukaryota; kingdom Fungi; phylum Ascomycota; class Leotiomycetes; order Helotiales; family Chlorociboriaceae; genus Chlorociboria; species Chlorociboria aeruginascens. The sequence goes on along the minus strand of NCSK02000210.1, from coordinate 33,974 downwards.
CTAATGTCTGAGGATGTTTGGATAGATAATACGAGGGAGAGGTCTTTGGGGCTGTGCAAATGAGCGTCGCGGAAGGGGGGAGATTATTATTATTGGATTGTGAACACGAGGTTTCGGCTTTGGAATACTGTACCGTAGATGCTGGAATTTCCTTTCGGGGCAGTAATAAAGTTCCCTCGATGTAATTTATGACTATATTATTGTTACTGTACGAGGACGCATAAAATCCTGTTTTGAGACCCGAGTAATGCCACCGATCAGGTCTGATGTTGAGGCCAAGTCTGCGACCCCTCTCATATCTTCCACAGAGCAGCGTTAACAACACGAATCCAAACATATTCTCATAAGAACGACGACGACGACGACAGTGAGGCGCTGTAGTTTGCCGACTACGATTTTACGCAACCCCTGAATAGGTAATTTCACTTACTACGTATTCAGCACCCGCTAGACCCAATACAGGACCCAAAAGCAGCATTCCTCACCTGGCCACGCCCCGGAAGCAAAACCACTCAGATCTCCTTCTCGACACCCTACGACCGACTGACCTCAGACCGTCTCCTTACCAACATTTCCAACATTCACCCAGCATCTTCGTCGACCCTCTCTCGTTTCTTCTCTTCGACTTCGATCTCGACGAATCCTCCAAGTCCCCCCCCCACCATATCTGTCGCTCTGGAGCTGGAACTCTCACTGCACTATTCGCAGTAGGTCGTTCGCTACCTTGCCAACCAACCTAGTTACCCCTAGAAATATTGACAACAACGTATCATCACCGTTTAACAACCATCTCTACGCCGCCCAATCTAGCACTGGAGTGAATATACGTCGCAAAGATCGGTGCGAAAACAGTGCTGACGGAGAGGGTTTGCAATACCCGGAAACAACAGCTCACGATCTCTTCGGAGGTCCCGGGTCAACGACATCTCCCCATACACGCCTTGACGGCAATCCCTTAATACATAACAATCGTGATGCGGTTCTCATCATCGCCTTTCGTCTTATTGACGGCCTTCTTTACCTTTCTCTCACAAACCTCCGCTACACGATTAATCGAGGCCAAGTCCCTCAACACCTGTCAAGCCAATTCGAGTTTCACAGCCAGCTTGTTCGATGTTACCTTCACGCCAGACAATTCTTCGATCGCTTTCGATATTGTTTTCATGTCCACAATTCAAGGAAATATCACCGTCGACATTATCGCCACCGCTTATGGATTAGTTATCACGCGACAGACGATTGATCCTTGTTCCCAGAAGGCTTTGAGTGGACTTTGTCCCATGAACACCGGACAGGTTCCGATTCAATCGACTGCAACTATCGATTCCGACACTCTGAAAGACATTCCCGGTATCGCATACACTGTACCAGATCTCGATGCCACTGTCAGAGTTCTCGTAAACTTGACATCGAATCCAGATGTCAGTGTAGCATGTGTCGAAGCAGATCTGTCCAATGGAGAAACTGTCGATCAGAAAGGTATTGGATGGTCAACTGCAGTTATCTCTGGTCTGGCCCTAGTAGCTTCTGCTGTAACCTCTGGACTGGGTCATTCAAACACTGCAGCTCACGTAGCTGCAAATGCATTGTCTCTCTTTGGGTACTTTCAAGCCCAGGCTATTGTGGGATTAACTTCTGTTCCTCTGCCACCTATCGTTCAATCTTGGACTCAGAACTTCGACTGGACCATGGGTATAATTGAAGTCGACTTCATGCAGAGCATCGCAACATGGTATCAAAAGTCAACTGGGGGAACACCAGCTACCGTTCTCAACACTTTGACCACGACATCCGTTACAGTTCAAAAGCGATCGTTGGTGCGACGTTCTCTCAACACTGCCGCAAGATTAGTTAGTCGAGGAGCACAGTTGGCCAGAAGAAGTAGCCCCGCAGACTCGACCACAGGCACATATGTTGTCAAGGGTATCAAACGAGTCGCCTTCCGTGCCGATATGGAAGCCACGAATCTCTTTTTGACTGGTGTGATCTTCTTCTGTATCTTCATCGTCTTTACTATTATCTTTGTCGCCGTTTTCAAGGCTTTCTGTGAATTGGCCGTCAAGAATCACTGGATGAAAACCGACAAATTCTTGGACTTCCGCAACGGGTGGCTCACCGTACTGAAGGGAATCATGTTCCGTATGGTCCTCATTGGGTATCCCCAAATGACTATCCTTTGCTTATGGGAATTTACCCAGGTTGACTCCCCTGCTGAAGTCGTGCTCGCCATCTTCTTTTTCTTTGGCATGACTGCGACACTTGGATGGGCATCAATGAAGGTTATTCGAATCGCCAAAAGATCAGTTGCCATGCACAAGAACCCGGCATATATTCTATACTCTGATCCATCTGCTCTCAACAAGTGGGGTTTCCTTTACGTTCAGTATAGAGCTTCTGCCTATTACTTTGTCCTTCCCATGTTGGTTTATACTCTCATCAAGGGCATGTTTATTGCATTCGGTCAAGGCAATGGCACCGTTCAGGCAATTGCTCTTGTGATCATCGAGGCTGCCGCGTTGATCGCTGCCAGTGTAATTCGCCCATGGATGGACAAGAGTACGAACACGTTCAACATCTCCATTTGTGCCATCAACTTCTTGAACGCCATTTTCCTCCTGATTTATACGGACGTCTTCAATCAACCTGGTCTGGTCACGGGTGTCGTTGGTGTCGTCTTCTTCGTCATCAATGCGGCATTCTCTCTGGTTCTGATCATTCTTGTTCTCATTGCCACCATTTATGCTCTTGTTCGGAAAGACCCAGATACTAGATACCAACCGGTCGCCGATGACCGAGCCTCGTTCATCAAATCCTCAACTCAATTGAACACGGAACTTGACGCTTTGGGTGCCACTGCTCGAGGTGATATGAAAGGTGGATACAAGCACGCTTTGGACCTAGATGATGATAGCGAATCTTTATCCGGTGATTCCATGAGACATCCCGCCAACATGCCACTTCCACCTTCAACTGCAAACTCAGGGTCTGCATCATACGGAGACCCCCCACGCTCGCCGGTCAATCCATCAGTACCTCTGTTCCCAGCTGGGCGAGGAGCACCTCCTAGTTATGATAACCCTCGTAATATGTATCATGCTGAGAGTCGACCAAACAGTGACTTGCCTTTGATCAACCGAAACAATTCACCATCCCCTTACAACAACTCAACGTCTAATTTGTCATACAGGGCTCAAAACAATGCCAGGTAAGAAGGTCTGTCTATTCCTGTTCATTATCTACTAACATCAACTCAGTCCTTGGCAACGTGGAGCTGGCTATGACCATTAATGAGAGGGTTTTAATTAATGGCGTTCTTCTGTTTCTATCGATAAATTTCAACGATAAAAGGGACTGGTGTTATCTGTTATATTATTTGCATAAACCCTAAACGGCCGTCACAACCACGTATGGGACCGAGTCCATATACTCGTATTGGACACGAGGATCAGGAAGTCTGGTCTAAACTTGTACAAAGGACCCTCACGATGCTTTTTGGTGGACTCCACCATTGACAACACATTTATCCATGTCACACATCTCTCATTTCGTCATTTGGGGTTGGGAAGGAAGTTAATGAGCATAGGGAATGTTCCCAGAGAGACATAGCGAGGAGATTCAAATCTCGAGGATTCGACTTGCACTGTTTGGATGTGTATTAGATCATCCAAGAGTGGGCTTCGTTGAAGGGAGACTTGAAGGGTGGGAAGAGTTGTACAGTAGATTTTACAATTGAGAACTGTTTCCAAATATCCTGAGTTCTTTTATCTTGACACTGGGGTCAATTCTTGAGTGATGGCATTCTGAATATCGGTTCGTAATTATCCCATCAAATTCAACAGACAAACCAATGTATCATCTGAACGTAGATAGTCGAGTTACATGTTTAAGTCTACCCGAAACCAAAAAAANAAAAAAAAAAAACCTCGCAAGTCAGTACCGCTTAACAACAAAGGATATATAATTAAATAAGCCAAACCTATCATCAAACACGCCAAACTCCCAGAGCCAACCTGGGTCATCAAAGATAGGGAATCGCCAACCCCGCATACGAACCCCCAGAGCCAACCTGGGTTATCAAAGATAAAGTCCATTCGCCAACCCCGCATACGCATACGCATACGATCGTAGTAATAAGTAAACGCACCAAGGGCATTTCTTTCCAACCTGCCAATTAGTACGGCGGTTGGTTTAGTTGGTAATAAGTAAACACACTAAGTGAATGTGTTTCTTTCCACCCACCGATGATATACTATATCCGGTGGGTGGTTTCTTGCCGGTTTGGATCTTTGATTAACTCATCATAACTCAAAATTGCCTTAGTCAGCACAGTACTCAGTTACGATAAAGATGACCCAGGAGATCAATATTTTGATATCTTCCTCAAGGACAATACCACGGCTTCTTTAAAGGACTATATTCCATTTGTAACAAAGGGGAAGCCTCAACCTCGCAATCACGCCCTCCTTCCCCATCCATAATGTCAAAACCACTCCTCTCTTCTCTCACCAAAGCGCTCACTCGTAGCCGCACCTTTCCGACTAAACCACATCTCATAAGGAATTTCTCCTTCTCACAGATAAAAACGACGGATGGCGTCTACAGTGAACTCACCGTAACCCCCCTTCCTTCCCCCCCTTAAAACTTGCAACATAAGCACTTAGGGGATACAAACTCACAAGAAGCCAGGCAATGCGAACACGCACGCCCTTTATCGAGGCTTTCCGGAAGCAGCAGGAAGAAAAAAGCACGAGTACGCCGGCCCATGAAATCGCAAGAGACTTCACCCCTAAATCAATGCAGGACAGTTATCACCGCGTTGTGTGTTCTTCCTGCTCTCATTCCCACGTGACCCATCCCCTCCTCAGGATCCTGACCTACATATAGATCCTGCCCCTATCCCAAAACCCCTGGCTGCTCGATTCCTACATCAACGCCACGGGCCACATCCGCTTGGGGACTCTATTCATGGACCTCGATGCGCTGGCCGGAGTCATCGCTTACAAGCATACCGGCGATGCTGTCATGACTGTGACGGCGGCTGTGGACCGTATCACGCTTAAGAGCCCGCTAAATGAGATTTGTGATCTGGAACTCAGTGGCAGGGTTACTTTTGCCACGGGCAGGAGTAGTATGGAGGTTTCGCTGCAGGTTGCGAGGGCAAGAAGTGAGGGGGAGGAGAGGGGGATGGGGGATATTTTGATGGAGTGTGCTTTTACTATGGTTGGTAGTTCTTTCTTTTTTTCTTTCCTATATCTATCTACGTCTTCATATGAGATTAAACTCAAAAGATGTTATATATTAATAATGATAATAAATTAGGTATCACTGGACCCGCACACCAAAAAACCCACCCCCATCGCTCCCCTCCTAACCACCACGGCCGAAGAAAAACAGCTGTTCGCTATCGGCCAAGAAAACTACAATGCGAAGAAAGCGCTGGCGAAGTACGCACTTCGGAAACAGACTCCCAACGACGAGGAATCAGATCTCATACATGCTTTATGGTTAAAACAACTTAATTTCTCCGGTACCGCCACAACCCTTCTTTCCTACAGACCTCATTACTCGTTATATCAATGTGAGAATAAAATAACCAACTAACTATATGATACCACACCAGATCCCAACACCCCCCACACCCTCCCTACACACGCACTCCCTATGTCTCGCACGACCATCTCCTCGGTGCAGATCATGCAGCCGCAGTATCGCAACCGGCACAACTTCATGATCTTCGGCGGCTTCCTGCTGAAGAGCACGTTCGAGCTGGCCTTCACGTGCGTGTCGGCGACGGCGCACTCGCGGCCCAAATTCCTGTCGCTGGACCCGAGCACGTTTGAGAACCCCGTGCCCGTGGGAAGCGTGCTGTACTTGACGGCCTCGGTCGTGTTTACCGATCGCCCGTTGGAGGAAGAGGCTGATGATGCGCGGCCTCATCAGGGGGAGGGGGAAGAGAAAAAGACGAGGATTATGATCAGAGTTGATTCTGAGATAAGGGATGTGGAGCATGGGATTGTGAAACCGACCGGGAGGTTCCATTATACATTTGAGGTCGAGAAGGCCATTACGGTAGTACCGGAGAGTTATGGGCAGTATATGATGTATTTAGATGCGCGGCGAAGGAGTGGGAGGGTGATTGATAGTTTGGACAAGGGGAGGGAGGGGATAGGAGGGGTATTGGATTAGTATTTAGGGTTTGGGATGAAGGGTAAGAGAGGGGGAAGGAGAGGGAAGGAAGGGAAGTATATTATAAGAATAATAATATAAATTGTCAAATAGTGGTATCAATCCTCATATCCATAGATCCCTTCTCGCTGAATACAAAATATACACACCCCAACCCCTAATCCCGCTAACAATAAACAAGCCCCCGCTCAATAATCACTCCAATTAGTAGTCCACGGCATACTAGCAGCCTTCGCATCTGAGCCGTGCTTATAATCACCCAACAACTCCTCCTCGTCCACACCACAATGCATTTCGCCATCCCGGCCCGTGAACCACCCAAGGCCATAGCTCTTCTTGAACCCCACGAGCCGCGTCACCATCTCGTCGTTATTCATTTTTTCGGTCCCCACAAAATCATACAGCATCTTACTCTGATGAATAAACGCCAGTATTGAGGCAATGCTATTAGGTTGGCGAGGCAAGAAAGAGTGGCGACGCCGCCAATATACTACACCTGCTACACTGCATAGATAGGTGAGGATGATGATGGAAAAAGCGAAGGAGACCCAGAACGAGGCATAAGTTTCTTCGCCCGTGTCTACGTCACTGCCATCCCGTCGAGAATGGTGAATGGTGAAATCATTGCCCGTAACACCACTAAAACTCGTGGCACACACGGTCAAGATCTCCGCGAATACGGATCCCAACCCCACGAAGAAGACGAGAAAATGGCCGTTCAGAAAGGCGCGGATAGGCAGCCAGCCAAATGCCATAGCTGTGTAGTCTAGGGTGAGGACTTTTGGAGGAGCGTGGCGCCGCGACAAGATGTAGAAGGGTTCAATCATGCGGACTGCTGTTTCGAGGCTTCCCCATTGGATCTTGATGCATACGGCAAGGAAAGTGAGGAACCAGGGTGCCTTGTCGGTTAGGATATTGGCTGATGTAAAAAGTATTACAGGAACTAGAAGCATGAAGACCATCATCCCTATTACGAAGGGGATACCGGCTACGAGACGCAGCATCAGGGGGTGAGGATTGTCGTGCCGTCGCTCTTGATCGTATTTGTCTTTGTCTTCTTGGGTGAGAGGCACGTTCTCTTCCGGTGCGAGAGAGGAGTTTCGTAATAAGTAGCGATGATCTTTGAGTTTCTGATGGATCATTTCCGGGGTCGCGGTATCCATGTCTTTGAAATCCATGAGGATGTGACTTCTGTTTGCCATGGCGGCGATTCCAGCAACTCCCTTCACATCGGCCACGAGTCCTGATGGCCGTCGTTGGAGTTGCCAGACCAAAACGCACCCAAATACTGCTATCAGGATCAAAACCACGCTCAGTGTGCGAGAGAATCCTGAATTGATGTGGATTTCTTTGAGATCTTGTGGATGTTTATCCCGTTCTGCGCGGTCCGGAGTCAAGACCACGGATGCGGACTGGAGAATAGGAACGAGGGATACGGCCATAAGCGTTGCTATCGATGAGACCGCAATAGCATAGTGCTTATATCTGAGCGCTTTGATAGGTCTAAAGAAATTAAAAAAGGTAATGTAATCGACGGTAATGGATTCTGCGGCCAAAGCCCCACCTTCTCTGGACAATTGGTAATAGGGTTCCAATCGCTTGACTTCAAAATCAGTGATCTGCCATAGAATACCATAAGTTACTGCCACAAAAGTTGGTAGGTATTTGAAGGAGAAGTAATCCCATGTATTGAGAGAAGCAGGTGAAATGAACTGATAGAGTGGTTTTTGAGTTGATTTGTGATATAGATACTCTTGAGCCGCTGCAAGGACAACGGAAATGGAAATGAGAGCGCTTAGATATGGCCATCGCATAGAGAAGGGCTTCCAATTTGCTCGGGGATAGAAAACCTCCACATTCGAGGGCTGGAAGAAAGATCTCCTTTTCGGATTCGGATTTACGGCCGGGACCTCCATCTTATTGAATTCTCGATTGATTTTCGTAGCACTCCCTCCAGCAAATGAGCTTATATCCACAGCGGTCGCGATGAGCTCTTCTTCCATTATCACTTCAATGATCTCTCCTCTTTTATTTGCTTCACTTTGTCCTAAACTTCGAAGTGTTTCTGAACGGTTCAATTCTGGCTTTCGGAAAGACATTCTGCGCCCCATGGCTGGTGATAGGGGCGATGGCGATGGAGGGAGGCCCTTATATAGATCACTACTCTTTATGCTCGTTTTCGGTTTCAAGCCTATTCCAAGGCCTCCTGTGAGAATCCCTGCGGCCTCCTGTCGATTCAATTCTTGTAGTTGAGTTTCGGTTTGAGGACTCATAGGCTCCGCGACAAGACTTCTGTCGACTGGACCGTCCCCTGCTGAAGGCATCATCGGGGTATGCTCATTCTCAACTCCTTCAGGTATGCCATCAGGTGATTCTTTGGATTGCCCCATATCTGCCACAGAACCTAACAAATGCATATTCATCTCCTCTACTTGTATTGATCTATGCCTGAACTTTGCCAACGCTGAGGATTTCCTCTTTACTGAGACCTTCTTCGAAAGCGATGTGCCCTCACTTGACGCCGTGGGTACCGGTGCATAGGCAGTATTTATTTTCGAAAATGGATTGAAGCTCCTCGGTGATGACATCCCGGCCGGTTGCAGTGCATCTGGTATCGCCGCCGCTGGCGATGGACCCCTACTACCGGCTTCATCTAAAGGTGATCCTCTTCCACCCACCGACAATCGCACATGGCTAATATCAGCCGCTTCACTCTCCCAATCCCTAATCGCACTCGGAGAGACTGGCGTAGGAAGAGATATCATAGACACGCGGGTATCATTAATAACTGCACGGTTGTGTTCCTGTTCTGCTGGCAGGAAATCCGAGATAGTATAAAGTCGTTCCGTCATGTCTGGACTCGTATCGAGAGGGCCATTTTTGGTGCCATCCCGAGAATCATAATGGACCATGCCCAAGTATGCAACGTGTTTCAACCCAGACTTCGTATATATTGCTAATGCTTGATTCCTGGTGTGCGATGTTCCTGGGAGGTGGTCAGCCTTCAATAGAGCATGAATCCTACAGAGCTTTACGTACTGTAATAATGAGGCGCGTCTTCACTCTGCTTCTAATAACAGCACTCCAAGACCCAATTGACAACGAGTTAGAACAGATCGAGGACAGCTGAGCTCTCATATGTACTACCGAGGGTCCAAAACTCTATCTGGATCTGCTCATATAGGCGTAATGATCCATATACCTAGTTGTACTGTACTGTGCTGTTTGGGTCTGGGGTCTCAGCCTCACTGGGGGGGCACAAGATAACTCAAAATATCGCCTCCACGTAACACGACAGTGTGATCGCTTCAGCAGAACAATGAACGGAAGACGCGATACTCGAAACCACCGCGAGCAGAAAATCTAGACTGTAACGAAAGGAAAGAAGAAGAATCAGCGACAGAGAAACACAGCAGCCAGCCGCAGACCACGCCCCCGGCCGGAGCATCACGAATGGGATTTCGCATCTGTGCGCCGCCTGGTCTCGAAATAGCAACGTGTTTTCAGGGTTCGGTGCGTGCTAGCCACGCGATTGCGGTGTGCATAACGAATGGGTCGATGGATGGATTCTGGATTGGTCGTGGCTCGACCAGCGGTAAGGTTTAATATTTGTTTTGCAATGCACGATGTTTTGGGTTTTGGGAAAAGGTAATAGGTAAGGCTGATGATATATTATAAGGTTATAATACGTGTAAATGTAGCGAGGCGATTCTACGGGTACGAGGAGGCTAGCAAATTAATATAAATTTTATAAGCTTTTAGCAAAAAATTTTGGAATTTTAAAATAATAATTAGGAATTTTGTTATTTTTAAATTTATAAATTATAGGATTTTTATTAATTAAACTTGCTTACAGCAATTAATAGCTCGCAAAAATAATAATTTTATTATGTTAATTAAAATTATAAATAGAAACCAAAGCAATACAGCAGATACAAATCGCTATAAAAAAATATATATATATATTTACCAAAATATTTGGAACCTTATATAATTTTGATTATGTAACCGCGCTAGAAAGAAAGCAAAGACCTCGTACAAAGAAGCATTCTAGTCTCCAGCCTCTCTCACAGCTTGTGAAAAAATCCCCCCCAAAAATGGATTTTTGTTATATGCAAAATCGAGGGCTTATTTATTAACACCCATAACCTCCCCTCAGCGTTTGCTGTCGAGTGAACTTCCTGGTGTTCTGATGAGCTCGCTTACCTACCTCGCCCCCCCCCCCCCCCCCCCCCCAAAAATCAAGATTCCACCAGTTCCCTTCTACCTGGAGGATCACGCGAAAGGGGGGCAGGGAGCTTTTGCTATGCGGCATGCACAGGTACTCGCCAGTATGCGAAGCCAGATCAAGAGATGGTCTTTCGATTTTTGTACAGTTCTGATGTTTAATTGATCACAGGCTTCTACAAGATTGCAGGCAGACGCCTACGGCCTATCAGTCTGGAAGACAGGCGGCATAAAAGCCATACCTAAACCCTGTCAGCAAAAGCATTAAATCGCATACAAAGGAATAACTTACCACCACCCCCAGTCCCTCTAACACTCTGCGCCAGACCCTCTCCGTGAACTCCTGCGCTGTCCTCATGAATCCCCTCTGCTGACCTGGTGGTAACATGTCTCCTCAACATTGCTAAAATTTCACTGTCCCTCCACCTTGCCGGCACCGGTCTATAAGCCGGTTTGAATGTTCCCACCGTCTGTGCCCACTCTCCACTTCTTGGCTTGCCATCCACCAATTCGGGACTTGTTTGTTTTCCTGCATCTGTATGTTCAGCTACTGGGGATGTTTTCTCGATAGAACCTTGCGCGGTTTGAAGGGACGTAGGTGTCGGCTCTTGTGTCGCCCAGTAGTAGATATCCCAGTCATTTTCGTCCAAGAACAAATCGTATTGGGCCATTTGGTCGGGTGTCATGGTTCGTAAATGGGCCTCCGCGAAGGTGGACATTAGGAGGTCGCTTTCGAGAGTTCCTCTTTTGCGGCTCTGATCTGTATTTCAACAAGGTGAGTACATTTTGTCTCCTCTCTTGATTCAATGACGACTTGACAAAGGATATAACGAACATAGCAACCTCGCCCTCATAGTATTAGCATCCTCTCCAGTCCGTCTTAACGGCTCAATCCTCATTTTCACTCCCTCCATCTGACCCACACCCATTTCCTCTCCCGTGTACCTGTTTCTATCCTGCGTCACACCCGTCATCCTCTCCGTATTATCCGCCACCGAGTCTTTGGGCATAAAACTCGGATCCATAGAACTTATAAGTTCCGGAGGAGCTTTCTGCACAGCTACAGACGGCATATCATTTACAATCGTAGTACTCGTATTCGTCATATGAGGAGTAAATGTTTTAGAGCCCTGGATTTTGCGGTGCTCGGCGGGGGTGGATGGGGGTTTGGCGTTTTTTGGACTGGATTTGAGGGGTGTGGTGATGGAGAAAGAACGTGAGATGGTAAGTGAGAGGCGAAAATGACGGATGGCGGCTCGTGATGGAAACATAGTGAGAATTGCGTGGTTTTACAAGCGAAATGGAATCAATTTAAGTCGAAGAGTTTCTTTTTGAAAAAGTAAATGTTGACAGACAGAAGATCTCAAATTGTGAAGTCATCGATAAGCGGCCGCATCACGTGTTGTATATGAGGTTAAAAGGAGGTGGGTTCCGAGATATTCTTTATTACCTTTGTATTTGAGAGTATTACTTGAATCGGACAGTGGGTATGCTTTGGTTCTATATCCTGTTGTCATTTATGTAAATATCCGCTTTATCTTTTCCTATTATTTCCTCTCAACTCAATCTCCTCCTAACGAACTCTGCCCACATCCCTAAATCTTCACAAACTTCGAGCATCATCCCCAAATCCTCCTTCGTCCACATCTTTCCCTTCCCTTTTCCTTCACCCCCCTCTCCCTCGCTCTGCATCTCAAGTACATTCTGCCCCACCACCTCCACCTTTCCATTAAGCTTAATTTCAAACGTAACATTCGCCGTCCTCTCCCTGAACGGGAACACTAGCTGCAGACGCGGAAGGGGTTGGATGGTGAGTGATACATCGATTGCAAGAGCGATATCTGTGGAAGTGGAAATAGCTTCGCTCATAAAATCCGAGAACTCATCCCGTTTGTTCTTTTTTAGATTTATGCGCTCCTTTTTTTCGGAGATGGGTTTAGGAGTTGAACTGAAGGTTTTTCGAAGAAGAGTAGATAGCAATGCATATTGTCGGAGAGAAGGTAACATTTCGACTAATTGTCTTGGGTGAGAGAATGGAAGTTCAGTCAAATTTCTTCCGTAATCAATCTTCTCAATAAACAGAGAATTCTTGTGAGTACAGAATGATTTCTTGCCTTCTGCATCGAATACGGGAACTAATGTCTCTTTGATAATAGTCCGTGCTTCACCAAGCTCATCTTTATCCTCTACATGATGCGGAAACATGAGGCCATCAAATGAAGTCATTTGGTATACGTCCAAAGGCGCATTTGTCGAGTTGTGGATCTGCATTGCAACTCCATATGGAACGATGAGTGGAGGGTCAAATTTCGCAACGAACATAACTTCTGGATACTTTTGATTTTGCGGGTGATCTATTCCATCTAAACCATCAGGCTTTGGTTGTTCCGATTCCGTAGATGGAAGGAGAGTGTTGTCTGGTTCTAACCAATCTAGAACTGGTCCATCTTCAGCGGTCAAGAATAGATCTTCAGCTGGGGGGTTTGCTTTTTGTATATCCGTAGATATCCAATTTTCCGAAACTCGTAAAGGTGTATAAACTAGAGCAGGTAATGGAGCACACTCAACCAAGAGCGACCAAGTTTTCGGTTCCTCTCCATTTGTACTCTTCGAAGGCAGACGTCTTTTCTCCTGCCAGTAATCCAGACTGAGACCCAATCTATCCCTCGTATGCATGACCGGTTTTCCACTCTTCGTACAAGTCGCCGTCCTCACCATAAACTCCTCTTCCCTCCCCCTCATCTCATCCTGCTCCCTTAACCTCCCCACCTCCCACAAATGTAACTTTTCCAAACTCTCATAGATACCCGAAATTGCTTCATGGCAATTCAACCCCGGAATTACACTCAGTTTGTCCAATGTTGCCAACCTCTCTAAATTAGCCGCAAATCGATCCAGCATTTTCGTCAACGGGCTTTCATTCTTCCCAAATTCTAGATCTCGTAGTAATATATTCCCTGCTTTCTCTGTATGTCGTGCTACGATCTGTGGAGAATCTGGGAAGGAAAGTGAGACTTTCTTAACTATGTTATTGGAGAAATCGATATCGAGAGCGAGTGCCGAGCCAGCAATGATTAACGTCCTTCCACTATCCCCACTCCCCATTTGATCTTCCCATAGGCACTCCAGTCCTACTCGACGTGCTAATCTCTCCATCCCGGCTTCACTCAATCGACCTTTATTAGCCTATCTCATATTAGCCCCCAAATCCAAACCTCCATATAGTGAGACTCAGAAAGCACACCTTCAAAACCTCAACTACAGCGCCTAATCTCCTCGCCTTCTCCTCCTCATCCCCTCTACCAGCCTGCCCCAGACCCCCGAGTAACCCTAATCCATCCAGCCCTAAATCGCCCAAACCCGGTACACCACCCAATGCCATCGCCGCACTGGGACTATCATACCCATTCATGCCTCCAAACGAACTGTTTGTCGCATGGCCCGCCGCTGCCCCGCCCGTTGTACCTCCACTCGTAAAGCCATATATGGTATTAGAGTTTGCAGGTGATTTCTTGATCTGCTGGGGAGAGGGTCCGACTGATCGTGGATTGTGCGGGGAGAAGGCGGGGTGGGTGTGTGGGTTGGAGAAGGGTGTTGAGACGGGAGGTGTGGCGGCCGCGACGTGGGAGGATGCTGGTGCTTTGGATGCGGGGGTAGGCGTGGCCATATGTGCATATGTATATAGAGGAAGACGAAAGGAGTTGTTAGTTGTGGTGGAGGTGGGGGGTTGACATTCTTGAATTTGTGGGTGATCGCGTTGTGGTTTAACGTGTCGCGATGTCTCACTTTTGCACTTTATCATTCTTTACCATGACACAACAACTTCGACTTTTTCAATTCATTTACATCTCGAGTCATTCTTGAAGAAACAAAATCAAGTATACGTGTCCGTGTAAGAGGAAAACTAATCTACTAATGTTTACTACTTTAACAGACTCCAGGTCTGTCAATCTGCTGCTGAATGACTGACAGCTAATCCGACCTCATCCGGTTTGCTGAGAACAATACGAGTACAATTAATCTAACCCTCAATGAGCTTTCCCAAAGATTCTATCGAGAGCCTGTTTCTCCTTCTTTTGCAGGAGAATGAATTCCAACTGTTGTTGAAGGTCAGCTGCATATTTACCTCGTGCGACTGTCGGCATCAGTCGAGGTTTTAGAGGCGCCTTCTTGGTTCCCGTCAAAGGATATTTCGACATGAATCGGGCCAATAACGGCCGTGCTAGTCGATCATCCATGGCGAGAGCTGTACGCCCTTGCTCATTCTCATCGTGTGTGGAATTTGATAGTTGGCTGATGGTGACTAGATTACCGAAAGGCATTCTTGGAAGGGCCGTAACGACTGAAGATGGGATCCACAGAGGCTCATCAAAATTTTCAAGTGGTAACTGGGGACAAGTCCTTGTAACACTTACATTTGGCAAGGAATGACTGTTGATTGCCTTGCGGATTTTCGAGCCATGCATTGTCGTGAAGTCTCGATGTGGAATGTGTATTTGTATACTACAGCGCTTCTCTTGCAATGCACGTTGCTTCGGAGGGAGTGTAGGACTCTCAACATCTATAACCGATTTCTTGTCCAGAATACGAGACCTACGAACTTTCAATGTCGAAGAGTCTTGAAATAAAGGGGCTTCAGGGTCCAGAGTTCCCTTCGTTGTCGCACTCTTCCCTTCTCCTGTAGGCAGAGAAGGAGCTTGAAGCTTCTCGAGAGCAGCCCTCCCAATATCCAATGCAGTCATATCTTGGCGAAAAGGATATTTGCGAGCTTTCAATATCGGGGTAGTTTGGAATGGAGTGTTGGGATCTGATTCGGGTGCGTTGTTTCGGGTGCCAGGCAGGCAAGCCGGACTGCAATGATCCCACGGTACATCGTCTCGATTATCATCCGCTTTCAATGCCTCCATAAGCATCTGGAGCTTCTTCTGGTTGCCTTTAGTCCATTGACTGATCGTCTTGAAGCATTCTTCAATGCTGTCTTCTTCTACCACAGTCGGACTCACAAGCTGTCGTGCACGAGTTCTCAACGCAGCAGTGTCTCGAATATAAGATTCTTTCTCCGTCCATGGCATGTAAGCTCGGACATCAAGCCTTTTCTTTTTCAATGCCTTTTTAGGTACTGGTACGCCAGGCTCGTTTTCCGTCTGTAGCTTCTCAGATGCCGGGACCGCGTGTTCTTTCTGATATAGCTTGTCCTCTTTCGCAGACTCTTTCTCCGCCTCCTTCTCTGACACTGGGATAACATCATACTCTTCCCCAGCCCTCACTAAATCAGTCACCGGCCCACAACGCACAATCGACGGATCCCACTTAACAGACTTAACGGTACGGCTCTCATTATGCTTCGCAATAGCAGATCGAATCTTCGATTCAAGGCTGACCTCACTTTCCCGCTCCTTACCTTTATTAGATCTTATTGGCTGGAAATAATCCTTACCATTCTCTTCCTTATCTCCAACAATATTCGCTTTATCCTCCTGCTGTTCTCTCCCCTTTCCCGTCCTTTCTCTCAAGACCCTGGGGAGCGAGCCTGAGCTAAATACTTTCTCGCCGGCAAGCTCCTCTACCCAACCTGGCGGCGCGGTCGCTCTGAGGAACTTATGCTTCACTTCCGCTTTCCCGGTAGCCCTCGCATTCTCACTGCCAAATGCCAATGTCTTGGTATTAACGGACCTCAAAGTAATTTTAGGAGGGTTGTAGAGTTTGGGTCTGACGCGGAGAGGGGGACGAGTGGTATTGGAATTCTCTTTTTGCCCCATTTTGTCAACTTTGAAAGTGATAAGTAAAGCTGTGGAGACTCAGGATGGTCCGAAATGCTAATCCCCAATTTAAGGAATTGTAAAGTATAGAGTAGTAAGTATCTGCTGGATCTGAATGCTAATGCAAAAATGAAAATGATGCAGTGTAGTGATACTGCTGCTGATTATTAGCTCGTGATGGGGCGAGAAGTTCACAACAAGCCTGGATGCCAGAGCAACAAAAAGAAAGGAGGTACGATTACCACCTACACAAGACACCTTCGCAACTTCCTTTATCCTCTATTATATCACATCGCATTCTCACTTCCTTTCGACATCTCTCCAGAAGGCATTTAAAAATTACAACCACCAAAAGAACATCATTGGGAAAGGAAATCCCACGTCAGAATTTACCTAACTTCAACAATTTCAGTCTAAACCATCATGATGATTCCTAGGTTATCTCTAGGAACGATGATATCTCATCAACAAGCAGTTTCAGTGACTCTAAGAAGCTTTCTGGACAAACTCTGCCGTCCTAATTCGATTCATTTGGTTGATAGAAATAGATGCGGTGTCTCAGACTCTCGGCGCGGATGCTCAGGGAACTGCGCTTAGCGCACTATATAAGCAAGACTAAGTTGCCACAAAACAGCGTTATCTATTCCACTAATTTCTAAATACTATTCATATCCATACCCATATCCATACCCAACTCCAGCCAACCTCCGACATCCTCTCAAGATCGCAAGACCTCACCTCTAGCCTTACGCTTATCCCCCACGCCCCCATTCCCATCCGCACCATCTCCACGAACTGACCGTCCATACACCCTACTCGAACCCCTTCGATCCACCTCCTCGAAAGGCACCTATTGTTCCTCAGGTTCCAGACCCGGTCTCCTCTCACCCCTCACCTTCATTTCCGAAGGATGTATCGATGCCCCGCCCCTAGACCCCACAGGTTCCATATTCAGTCTATTCATACCTCTCAATGCCGGGGAGCCGTGCAATGATACGCCCCTTTCATACTCCATTGCTCTATGCACATCCCGCACGCCAACCTGCTCCCTTTTGGCAGCCTCGATGTGTTCCCTAGTGGCCACATTCACCCTCTCAGTAACCCCATCCTCCACTCTCCCACACACACTCTCTCTCTCTAATCTCACCTTCTTCCTCGCTTCACTACTCCGCCCAGTCTCCACCCCACCCGGCAGTTCTTCCACCTCGCCCCTCAGCTCCTTCTCAGAACCTCTAATTCCCCGCCCAATACACGGTTCCCCGTGCACTTGCGGGAGGTAGTATATTGGGGATCTGGCGCGTTTGCGGCACATGTTATTTTATGGGGTGAGAATTGAATTGGTGGGAAAAGGTTTTGGATGTGGATATGGAGAAGAAAGAGGAGGTTGTTCGGAGGTGATGAAGAGGTTTTTATGTGAGATGGGGGGACGGTGTGATTGACATTATTGTGAAGTTGTGAATGTAGATGTGGATGTAGGTGGATGGAAGCGATTAAAGGGGAATGTATGAATAGGGGCTCGCTTATTGTGACAGGGATCTGGATACAAAATCAAAGTCAAAAGTCAAAGAAATTCACATATGGGATACGAGTCACATCTCCCGGGATGGACGAAGTAGATAGAGGTATGTTCACTCTACTTCCATTACATTTTGCCTATGGAAAGTCCTCAAGCTCTCATAAGCTAGCCGGTCTTTCCCGAAGACTTCAACTCCATCTATCTATCGAAAAACAAATGCGCTCTCTACCCCGCAGTAGCAGATGCCCAGTGAAGATAACTAGCTCAAATACAGAAGGAAATCGCTTTCTCAGATCCCGAGGATGCAGAGATGCAGAGCGAACAGAGGTGATCAAGCACGGAAATGAGCAGCAGTAGCAGCCTTGGTAGCCTTCGTACCGCTGGGGCTTTTGAGGTCATAATAAACATTCTTGCATTCTTGACCGGGTGTACACTTCTGGTAGAGAGAAATGAGAGCCGCGCCACCGCACACCTCCTTGTCGTTCCCAGCACACGGCATAGCACAATTGCCCATCAAGGTGGGGTCGGGCAATCGGTCATTGGGGATGGAATTATCGCAGAAGCACTGGGTGGTGAATTCCACACCAGCGACGCTGAAGCCCTTGCTGATGCAGAAATCCACGCACAATTCTACGGTCATGCTAGTTGCGTTGGTATAATCCGCGCCTTGGAGTGTGCGTGGTTGGCCAGCGGGATCAGTGCCGCAGCCAAGGAAACGGAAGTCCTTGGACTGGGTCAGATCAACGGAAGGCTGTTGTGGAGGAGAGATGACGGTGGTTGCACCGCAGCCTGATTTTGGGGTAGCGTCATCAGGGCCGTTTTGGATGGGGTTACAACCTGGGAGGGTGGTGAGGTTGCCGAATACTGGTTCATCGACTGAGACTGGGACCTTACAGCCCTGTGCGTATTGAGTTGACTTGATTGCGAAGTGTTGACAGTTCTCAACCACACCGCTGGGGTCGTTGCAGTCGGTGATGGCAGCTTGGAGGGTTGCGCTGTCCCAGCCGTTGATAAAGTCGCCGTGGTAGCCAAAACCAGTCGGGTCGCCTGTTGAGAGTACGAAAGGTTGATTATCACCATACCACTTTATGGGAGTTAGCGGATTGGCTGAGGACAAACGATAGAAAAAGCTGCTTACCATATCATCAAAGTCAGGAGTGTTCCAGGTAACTTCATAGAATAGAGAGATGAAACGCTTAGGATGGGTTGAAGGGCAATATCCATTTGTCGTCGCGGAGGGATAAGCCACATGCGATTTATGATCCGGTGAGTCCGAATTGACACCATCCCAGCAAGAGGGGAAGAAAACTTGGGCACGAAGACCATCGGGACATTTGATGTTGGGGAAGCTGTTTGTCTCCGCAGTATTGGTGCCAAGGCATGCAAAGTTAATGCCATTTGCCTCGAGGCTGTTGGTGAAGTTGCGAAGGAAAGGATTGCCGGCAACCATACGGAATTCGTTAGGGAAAGCGATGAGGCCCTGGGAGTACTCGGGGTCTTGGGGATCCGATCGTTGACTAGGATTTTGTTAGATACAGGTGAAGTATGAAGAGGTAATGTTCTTACAGGTAGTAAATGGTACCACCACCGCTCTGGTCAACAGAGATGAAACCACCATCCTTCTTCTGGTAGTATAGGGTTGGAACCCAGTAGTTGGATTTATCCTACATGATGCGTTAGATTGACGCGTGCCAAGTGGGGCGGAGAGACTTGCCTGAGAAACAGTACAAGATGAGCAGGTAGAGGCTTGGGTAGAAGCAAAGTTCATGTCGAAGCTGAAGCCATTACCACCCATAATGGTATGAACGTGACCAGAAACAATTCCTGGAGAGATGACAGGATCAGCGCGCTCGACGACGACGGGATCAGTGCAAGGCAAGCGCCAGAAGGCTGACGCAGGTGCAGCGGCAAGGAGGAGGCATGATGCCAACGTCTTCAAGGCTTGAAGATGCATGATTGAAATTGCTTTGAAGGCAAAGTTGAAAAAGTAAGGACTGGAATCGTCAACCAGGACGTGTTGCAATGGAAAGAAAGGAGTGTGGTGAGATGTCGATGTAGATGTTGAAGGTCAGAGAGGATGGAGAAGAATAGATAAGTAAAAGGGCGAGATTGCAAGGTGACTTGCAGGTAGTGGCACGACAGTGAATGGATGCTGGCCAAGAACCAGAAGCACGTGGAGTTGCATGGGCCACGCTTCACGGCAGCTTTTTAAAATTTAAGGGCAGAAGCAAACAGGAAGATGAACAAAATATGATAGATAAGAGTCAGCAGCAATATGGAAGTTACTTTGCGTAAAATGAATATGAATCAGATATCCCTCCTATCTCCCCCCCTAAAACCTCTACTCTATCTCTCCATATGACAAACAAGAATATAGAAAGTAATGACAGGTTCACTATTTTAGCAACATATAGCATATACAAGATGGCGTCGTATGGAAGTAAATCTCAGGTTGACAGAACACCTGCTGCTGAGCTTGACTATGTGCTATTCTGTCAGCGGTAAGAGGTCGATATTATTTGCCAAGCATATGTGCTTGTGAAGCCAAGCCATGCCATGCCATGCCATGTCATGTCATGCTGTGGAATGACGGGAGGCTACGGTATTGTAGAATACTTTCTAAAACTTAGTTCCACCAGTTCCTGGACAATGAGCTTAGCGATGCTCCACCCTTTACCGTCACACAAGTAGAGATCTTGTTGAAACACAATCTAGAATGAAACATGTCCTTCCCGTTCTCTTTATCGTATACTTGTAATTTTAATAGTTGCAAGGTATCACTTCCAGTCCATACAAAAACCGTAATAGCCAAGATGCAGTGATGTAATCGATGGTATATTATGTACAAGCACGGTATCTCCTATGTTCCACTAGGAGCGAGAAAAAAAATAAGAAAACTTAAAATTCAAAAATTTAGTCTCCCTATAGAATGTGATCGCAAGGTTTGTTACAGATTTAATTCGTTCTAAAAGCTAGGTACAGAACGCTGGTTTTATGATTGGGATCCCAGCCTTATTATATTCGTTGGAAATCGATTAATAAACATAAACTATAGAAAAAGCGGGGCAATAAATATAAGCCATTCTGCCGGTTGCCACCGCCTTCTAAGCGGTCTCGAGGTTTGGCCGAACCAGGGTTCAGCCAACCTCAGCACCGACAATTGATAGCTCATAAATGCTCCCAACATAAACAATAAAAAAACAATAAAATTAACAAAGATAAAAAGGACAGACATCATTATTCATCCATCAACCCCTATCTCGTTCTAGACCTTCCACCCATTCATTATCTTATTCATACACCCCACCTACCTCCCATTCACATCACCATTCCACCTCCTTAAAAGCTCGCGTAACTGCAACCCACCCTCGACATATCTATCTGTCACACCTACAAGACCCTCTAATAAGCCAATAGCAAATTACCAGCCCAAAACCATGTCTCACAACAGAAGAGACAATCCAAGCTGTATGTAAATCCTAGCATGTACTGGCGGGGATGATCCCTTGGGGTTCTGTATAGATCCTAGGAACTCTCCCGAAACCACTTCAACACAACCATGGCCCAAATATACACACCGCTCTTCCTCCCTTCCCCTCCCCCCCCCCATCTCGCCGCCTACGAGAGTTCCGAGCACCGGAGAGGTAGGACAGGGATAATGGGCTTATGGGTTGCGTTGTGGAACGATGTATGTATAGATGTATATACAGATAGAAGGGAGGGGAGGGGGGTTACAGCACTGCATCTGGCATCTCTCCACTGTTCACGGAAGGGTAGTCGTGGAGGGTCGCCATCCCAAATATAGGTAGTTAGTATCAGCAGCATGAAGTTTTGATAACCTGGAGAGTTTACATTATTACCACATGTAAATGGATGTTGTTCTCCAAAAATAGTCGAGTTGAACTGATTATCAAGTTCGTTGAATTTGGGTAGAGGGTTTTTAATTGAGATGTAAATGCAATAGATGCTTAGTCAGGGCAGGAGATTCAGGGATTCATGGTTATTGATGGCACTTGGAATAAGAGTAATCCAAAATTAATTCTTTTGGGTACATAAGCCCCCGGAATACACCCTGGCTATTTAGTCAAGAATATATCCCAACATCAAAGAAACCCTGATCCTTGTTCTCCTTGAACTTCACGGGTAACGCATTAACGCCTTCACGATCCAAATCACCTAAACTTTAGCTAAAGAATCAGAGGTCTTCTCCTGAGAGAATGAGGATGGATGATATTCCACGTTCTCCGGTTCGTAAAGCCTCTCAGGTTCGACATTTTGGAAGAGGAGATATCGTCTGAAGAAGTTGAAGAATTGTCTCAATCCGTAGGCTGCGTGATCCCTTGTTCGTACGCCGAACACTTGGTCCAACTCCTCGAGTGTCTTCCCCTTGGTCTCAGGAACGAAGAAGAGGACACCGAAGAAACCTATAAGATTCCAGGTGGCGTACCAGGAAAATGCTCCTTGAGGTTTAAATGCACGGAGCAGGGACGGCCACGTGACGGAGAGGATGAAATTGAAAAACCACGTTGTGGCTGTAGCAAGTGACATTCCTTGGGCACGGATATACAGAGGATAAGCTTCTGCAGAGTAGGTAAAAGGCACAGGTCCTTCTCCTGGGGAGTAGACGATTCCAAAGAGGTAAATCCCGAGAGCAATGCAGGCAACGTGTGCAGTCGAGCCAGAAGGGATCCAGAAGCTAAAGCCTGTGAAAAATAGACAGAGTGCCATGAGTGGGAATGTCGTGAGCAATAAATTGCGACGACCAAAAGTATCAATCGTGTAGATAGCAGGAATAGCGAACAAGAAATTGATAACTCCAAATCCCATGGAAGCTCCAAGTGCGCTCAGTTCAGAAAGGTTGGCCTGAACGAAGATCTCCGAGGAATAGTATGCAATCACGTTAACACCACAGAACTATAATGAGCATCAGTGTGATTTATCGCTTTTATAGTGGGATGTGGGGATATCTCTTACCTGTTGCATGAACATAACGATCTCTGATGCTTGCATAGCCCTTCGATTTCGAGGGATAGTAAACATCTCAACCACCTTACTTCGGCCCATACTCATAGCTTCTTTTTCAGCTTCGAGAAGTGTATGCATGTAGAAGATGTCCCGGGCTGCCTGGATTTTGTTGTAACGTAAAGTACACATGCTGCGGTACGCTTTCTCATGACGACCCTTGCTCATGTACCAGCGAGGGCTCTCCGGGCAAAGGAAGACAAAACAGACCACAATAACAGCTGGAAGCATAGCTGAACCCATCATCAAGCGCCAATTGAGACCAGTAATGCCAGGCTTGTCAGGAACATAGTAGAAGGCCAGATCTGCAGCATATCCAACCATGATGCCGAAAGCTGTCCACATCTGCCATTGCATGACCAAGGCGCCACGGATGAGAGGTGGAGTACACTCGGCGGCGTAGATTGGGACAGTTGCAGATTTCGGACCAATGCCAAGTCCGAGGGCAAATCGAGCAATGAACAAATGCCACCAGGTATTCGTAAAAGCCTGCCAGAAGCAAGCCAAAGCAGAGAATACGCAGGTCAGAAAGATGGTACCACGACGGCCGAACCAATTATTGAAAGGGATTGTCAACCAACAGCCAATGAAAGCGCAACACAGGTAGGGAGCGGAGTTCACGAGGCCGAGTAGCCAAGATCCTCTAGAAGTTGTACCGTCCAGACCGAACTGCGGTCCATAGAAGAGCTGAGCGCCATTGACCACCGTCTCGTCTTGATTTGGAATCAGCTTATATTCAAGACAGAATGAGAGCCCGAATTTAAATACGTACCCATTCCTTGGACCGCCGCACACACTGAACATAAGACAATGACTAGATACATCAACTTTGGCTGAGACCACCTGTTCGAAATTTCCTTGGCTAGAACTTCGCCCTCTTCAGTCGAAAGTCCTTCGAGTTCTGCATGTCTGCTCGGATCCTGAGCAAGAGTAGCTCCTAGACGAAAAGCTCGAAAGTCTTCCTCTTCGCCTATTCTAGATAGGGAGATTCAGCCATGCCGTGAAGGAATGCGTCTGATCCACTTACTGATGCTTCCTCGCATATTCTTCACCCATTTGCGCTAATTTAGCACGAGTGTATCCTGCAAGCGGATTCGCAATTTTGGCATTGACATTGGCCCTCAGTTGATCGGCGGTCATATTATTGCCCGTCCCAGATCCTGCCAACGATCTCGACCGGCTCTCCACGTGGGTTTGCCCATCTAGAGATTCTTTCACGCCTGGAGCGACATCATTGGCATCCTTGGCTTCTGCCATGGTTGCAAATAGAATGGAATTTCTGTAGATCGTAGATCAGTGTGCAGGACGGAGTAAATGTCTCGACATGGAGGAGTGAATGTATGCTGATGAGTGTTGACGGGTGGATGGGAGGGAAGGAATAGAAAAAAGAGGCATCGTGGGGTTTTATCCTTCTCGGGGACTTTCGTAGATAGTAAGTACAGGGTAATGCGGGGGAGGAGGAGGGGAGGGGGAGAAAGAATGGTCATTGGTCATTAAGCAGTGCAACGCAGCAACAGATCCCGCCTCCCCCACAGCCCACGAAGGTTTTGAAGGCGGATGATACCCACATGGCAAGTGCTGTAGAGACTACGAGTACCCTGACGACCGCGATCCATAATCTGATGCTCCCTCGTCGACGTCATTCTATACCACCTCTCTCGTACCCACGCCAACCTCCCAATCATCCATCGCACATTGCACCGCGCCAAGAAAGTAGCTCGTCACACAAGCAGTAACTATGTTGTAGGATCTCCGCAGGATCGTGTACAGATAACGGGCCCTATGTCTGATAAGCTCTCAATTCTGCTCATTCGCGCCATCATTCGTTGTTGATCGTGTGTGGATGACGTCGCACTCACAGAATGATCGACGACGTTGTGAGATTTAGCGCCTTGGCGGACAAGGTTGCAGGGGAAGGCACCAGGAGGCTGGTCACGTGGGAGATGATGGAATGATACCTACCGTAAGGTGTACTGGACCTACTAATGCAGGGAGCAACATTCTGAAAGCCATGGCCGGATGCGCAAACTGCGCATATATATAAGTCTCACGACCTCGAAATATCCCTTCAGCTTCAGCAATGATAGGTACGGTGAGGTGGATACGGTCTTGAGATTACTTCACCCTTGAATTTCTGTGGGTTCGCGCTTCTATCTCAAAGCAACTGCCATGTGTCCAGGTGGAGACAGAAATAGTCCGACAGACAAGCGTTTTGGGCAATCTTGCACATGTCCTGTACTCAAGTATAACCTTGCTACTTCGGAGCCATTCTCTCCAGGGGGCTGAAATTCCACAGGATTCTTGTACAGCTTCTAAATTGATCAAGTAGATCAGATTCTGCCGAGGATATTGCACCGTAAGAGGAATGCTACGTTCCAAAGGGCCATGGGGAACACAGAATGGATCAGAATTCAGGTGGATAAGGATGGATTTTCTCTGGAACTACACCATAAATTCGGCCTCGTATCTATTACTTTCTCCAGGAGAAGATGAGTATTCAATCCGTCCCGTGCTCCTCCCATATAAGTCGTTATGCAGAAAATGAGAGCCGATTTATCCGCAGCCTTCTAAGTTCAACCGAGAATAGAAGCCCAGCACCGGATTTAAGACTCGTAAGTCACATCACATGCCCGTCGTATGGAGTAAACTGGTGGAGCTATTAGACAGTGCGTTGAACCCCGACGGGTAAAGTTTTTCCTCGATACCCCGATCGGTGTCGCGTCTTAGTGAAAGGCCGAAGTGATCACTCCCCTTAACCGCTTGAGGGTTAGCGTGGTCCGCCAGCCGCAGGGATGGATTGACCCCTTGCGTCACTACTGGAGTATCTCCGAGGTATCACAGCATCGTGCACGCCTCAGACTCTCCAGTCATACTGCTTCCTTCTTATACGAGTGGGAATTCCCAGACAATCCGAGCGTGGAGTGTAAGTCCGAAATGCTGATTGGACATGGCAAGTGCTGGAGCAGAGAGTTCTGGTGTACGGCACCCCCATGAATAATTGTCTTCCAATGACCTGGACAACATGGGATGCTGCAGTAGCGAGTAGCTCTGAGAGAGATAGTCGAGTTCTTTAAGGCCCAGGCGAAAGAACTTCGTGAACAGCACGGCGGCGTGCAAAACCACTGCACCATTGAGGAACTTATGATCAAGATCGGCAACTGTGTCGATAAAACCGCTTTAAAACTGCTCGAAGAGCAGGTTTTCGGCATACATGCTGAGCAATTAGCAACCGCTAATAGCAATGGCGTCAAATACCTCGAAGAGTGTATTGATCTGATTGAGCGTTCCTTGTCATTATCTCCCGACTAGACAGCGTCCAACTACCCTGGATGATGGAAATATTGGTGGGTTGGGGAAAAAATTGAAGCTGCATAAGCGTTCCTTGTTATTATCTCCCGACTAGACAGCGTCCAACTACCCTGGATGGTGGGAATATTGGTGGGTTGGGGAAGAAATTGAAGCTGCATTACGATTTAAGAATCTTACTTCACGTTATTATACTACTATTACCTAGATGTTGGTGATTTGGCTGCTGTTTTTGGTTGCTCCTATAATACATAGCCTCTCTTAAGCAGGTAAGGAGATTGAGAGACCCTTTTCGAACTCTCCAAAGAAGAGGCCTCGCTGAAGCTTTCCTTTATGCCGTGCAATCATCTCCAAATTCATCACTATTTCTCTCTACCTTGATTGTTTGATGCTTAGAATTATCGGGATTATATATGGCTCTGCGTAAGTCTTCTGGAGAAGGTGGTATGCTGATAGATGGTAAGGATGAACGCTCAAGATCAAGATCAGGAATATTCTCGTCTGACTCCCACCCTGATTCCGAAAAAGATGGCCAGTCAATATCGGCGGCACCCGCCATGCCTTGAATGCGTTGAAGAAACCACTGTAGCTCTAGTAATTCGAAGCTCGGTAATGGCTTCTTGTCTGGATCGTCGGTTTGGATGTTGAAGTAATCGCCGGATTTGATACGCTGACCGCTGTCCTGACGAAATATCGAGGTTTTGTTATCGCTGTGGTCAAGACCTTCTGTGGAAAGGGGCATAGTTGAGAGGCTTGTTGTTTGAGGTTCCGATTGTTTTTTCTGCCAAAACAATTGTACTTCCAAGGTCTTCCTATCTTCCGATCTAGAAATTGGTTTAAGAGCGAACGCTCCTCGGCCCCACAAACGATGTGCCTCAGCCGATAGTGTAAGAAGATTATATACTTTTTCTACACCAGCTTCAGATATACCGTTTGGAAAAATTTCAGCTTTCCAAATATCAATCTTTTCCTGGGACCAAAAGTTTTTTAAATGGTCCCAAAACATATGACGTTTCCCTAATATGTCTTCCTCTTTCTCTTTAATCGAGTGATACGGATATATATGGGCAAGCTCGATTTCTCCACTCCCAGTCAAAACACACCTAGAGTTGTCTCTCTGTTCGGCTAATTCCCTAACTCGCCGGTTTCGATATATAGTTGGGGAGTCTAGAGTCTTCTGCTTTTTGGCAGGTGGAGTAGAAGGTGACGAGCCTGGCTTGGACGGTGTCGATTTCTTTGGTGTGGGCGTTTTCGGTGTCGAGGGCTGTGACTTTCGTGAAGGATACGGACCCCCTATAAAGTTGTTAGCTAGAGGTAGGAAAGAAGATCGAAGCTATCTCACATACAGTAACATATCATTGGATAAGTTAGTTGAGTAAAACCACGAAGAATCTCAGGGTATTCGAGGCCGCATTTCACGAACTTGGCAAGTGCCTCGAGGTCGCATATTTGACAGGCAGCCCAAAAGTGAAGTGGTGCACCGCCGATCACTTCTTGTAATTTTTGGAGTATGGCGATTCGCTCTGCGCTGGGAATGTTATAGTCTTCCATTATTTATCTGTGAAGAGATGAAAGATTGTGAACTTTGAGGTGGGAAAATAAAGAAAGATTGGGTTCTACACGACGAGCATAGACCGTGCGCTAGCGGCCGCATCACGCACTTCCTAATGCGTAATCACCGACATGAAAATTACTATTATTTTCTTAATGCTAGTCCGTTTTTGGCCATCTTAGCCTGAGGCTGCAAATATTGGTTACCCACAGCAACCTAAATTCAACACGCCTGCCAAACCGTCACGATGTTATCCCCGTCATCTGCCTCCAGCAGCGATGCCTTACACTCCAGCCCATCTTCATACGCAAACACTCTACTACCTCGAGACTCTCGCAAGACTGAGGACACCGTCCAACAGCCCTCAGTCTCCATCATGCCAAGTAACCGATCGGCAGCGCGTTCTGTGCACATCTTTGATGCAAGAGATCGAAGCAGTTCAATTGGGGGCCTGCGTCTCTCGAACGGTGTTACTTGTGCGAACTTTCACAGTATGATTGAGATTTTTGTTCTTTTCGACGGCGACTATACCCTACAGGATGATAGCGGTACTGCAATAGAGAAGAATGAGTCTCCGCTCCAGCCTGGTAACTATTACATTGTTTCTCCTCGTACGTCACCTTAGTAAATAGCAGCAGTAGGTTGAAGCTAATTATCAGGCGCTATCTCTATTAACAACGAACAGACGCTACTTCGCACGATCTCTCTAAATACTGGTATTCGTGTCCAGGCCTTCCGTGATGCAGTCCGCGCTCGAGATAAACGATGCGTTATAACAGGGAAAAAGGCAGCGTATGCTGAGTATGGAGAATGGGCAGGCTTTGAAGCAGCACATATATTTCCATTAGCGTATGAGCAGCACTGGACCGAATTCAACTATAATCGTTGGATATCAATTACACCAAGTCAAGGCGAAACAATCAATTCGGTGCAAAATGGGCTTCTACTCCGCGGTGATATACATCAACTGTTTGATATATATTATTTTTCGATTAATCCAGATGTATATATATATATCCTACCTTTTTACAAAGCTAATTATTATCATAGGACAACTATAAAATTGTTTGCTTTGGTATAGATGGGGATCAAATTGCTGGCAAATGTCTTGATCGGCAGCTTCTTAGTGATCCCCAAAGACCGGTTGACCAGCTTCTTCGCTGGCACTTTCGACAAGCTGTTCTTGTTAATATGAGGGGTGCTGGAGAGCCTGTATTCGAGCACGACTTTCCGCCAGGCTTAGATATGATTGGTAATATCACTGAGGGACCGAAAGCGGCTGAGAGGATGGAATTTGAGTTGTTTAATCGCTTCGCAACTCAATTCGATTTGACTACCCTATAGTAGCTGGTCGCTGTCCATCTTACACTAAGGCTTGCAGGGAATGAAACTGGTACGAGGTCGAAAAAGAAGAGATCGGCGCTGAACTTTCGAAAAATATATGGTTGTAACCAGATAATTTGTACTAAGGCTTGTAGGGAATGAAACCGGTACGAGGTTGAAGGAAAAAAGATTAGCGCTGAACTTTCGAAAAATATATAATTGTAATTGGGCAGTGTGGAAGTTTGTTGATATTTACTTTTATCGTATACTCGTGTTCTTGTTTAAAATAGTTAAGTGAGTAAGGCCTTAAGATAGAAGTTGATGTCTTAGGCGTTAATGCTATGACCCACCAAAAATATTTTGCAATATTGTTATAGCCTTGCAGCCTCAGGCTACCCGGGTTCGGGCTACCCTAAGCGAGGCCACCATAAAGGGTGCCTCGCCCTGTACTTTTACTTCTTCTCTCCTAGAGCACCCATTATCCACGAGCAATAGATATTTGTTATAGATTGCCGTCGAGGCCTCTATCACTCGTATCTTGAGAATATATCATTATAAATATTATCCCAATATTTTATTTTTAAATTATTAATTAATTACTAATTATTTAAATATAAGAATTCGACATATAAAATTGATAAGTTAATTATAAAACCAAAATTTGTTAATTTTTATAACGTTATATATTATTTCTTTTACAATTTTATTTATATATAATTAATATAAATAATTAAAAGCGTATTACGCATGCGTATTTTTTTATTAAATGCATGAGTATAGCTTTTTATTAAAATGCTTCTCAACTAATAAAAAATATAGCAAATTCCTTTGTCCAATTTCGTTCCAAGAAGAACGTGGTTGGAATGATGATGTCGGGGCTCTTCCTTTTCTCGGGATCTTAGTGGGTGTTCTTTTTGGAGCTTGTTCGTATTACACCTATTTCTTCCTCGATTTTTCTCACGATTTTACCTAGTAACTATTGTGATTACTACCAAAACACGGTTCGCTCGCAAGCTCAAAAAGCATGGAAATGTTATACCAGAAGAACGACTTCATCCCATGATCCTGGGGAGTATCCTTCTCCCAATTGGCCTTTTCTGGTTTGCTTGGACTAGTAGCCCACATATTACTTGGGTTCCACATGTGATTTCTGGTATACCTATTGGTTGGGGTAAGTTTTTCACCCGCTGACGATGGTTATCCCCAAATGTTCATACTCCAATGTGACCAACTGACACGATTCTAGGTATCCTGATGATATTCTTGCAGGGGTTAAACTATCTCATCGATGTCTACAGGCAATATGCCAACTCAGCAATCGCCGCGAACACTATACTTCGATCGCTGGCTGGAGGCGGTTTCCCTCTTTTCGCTACTGCTATGTACCATAATCTTGGAGTCAACTGGGCTACTACTCTGCTTGCCTTCTTGTGTGTTGCTATGATACCAGCTCCCATCTGTTTCTTCTTCTTTGGGAGTAAAATAAGGCAGATGAGTAAATTTAGTCCTTCTATTTAGTTAGGTTGTTTTGGAAGCGCGAGGGATAATATATAGTAATAAGTTCGGAAGATTGATGAAACTCTGGGAAACCGTATTGGCATATATCGCCATTATTGGAGTATGGTTAATGTTATAGATTGGGAAGATGGAAGTCAATTTAACGGGTTTAGAAAGCGTGCATTAGAATACACTTAGATATTTTTAATTATTATCCCTCTAATAATTAAGAAAACCAGGGGGTCAATCAGGGGGTCAATTAGGGGGTTCATAATCATTAGTAGGGGGGTAGACAAGGTCTAATATCCAATTATAATCTAACTAATATTTGGTTAAGCCTTCTTTAACATTAATTATGGCCTTACAACGTTTCTACTAGCTATTAATTAAAATCTCTATATAGCTTTTTGGTATAGCCTCCTAAGCTAAAATAATAATATGCCGTAAATTCTTTAAATCTGTCAGTATCACCAAAGGTGGTGATAAGTGAGTCACTTATTGGTTAAGAATCAATTGCTTGTAAAATGTATAATTAAATCTAGGGCTAGAAGAGAGGTGGGAGAAGGACCCCCGTATGTAATCAAAGGGTGCCTTTTAGTAAATCTTATTGATTCATAGCTAGCCTATATAAATTATATAAATTTATCTATAAGGCCCAAAAAGGCAATAAGTGAAGCTATTCCTACTTATGCCCCGACGTTGATCCATAATAGTTCTGTCAGGAGGCGGTAGACTCACAGGGCCGTCACGGGACTCGCACAGGTATATTCTGGTTGAGGGCTAGTACAGTAGTGCACGGATCTGGGAAAAGAGGTAATATAAAAGCTTCTTAGTTTTTAGTTTTGTTCTAGGAATACATATATTGTGGCTTCTTCACTCTGTTATATCTCGCCCCTTACAAGTTTCATGGCCGAAGTAGTTTCATATAACCCCAAAATATTATATCCACAGAAACCAAAGCTTATATTTTAATGCTCTTAATTTATTTTATTAAACTTTGCTAAGCGAGGAATCAAAGTTTTTTTTATAGCCTTTTTATTCTCTAGATTTAAATCTAATTGTAGGAACAATATTATAAGTTATATGGGTTGACTTCGGCCATGAAAGTACTATGGGTCCCATAGTAGGGCATAAGTGGGAATAGCTTTACTTATTGCTTTTTTGGGCCTTATAGGTAAATCTATATAATTCATATAGGCTAGCTATGGATCAATAAAATTCACTAAAAGGCATCCTTTAATTATATACGGGGGTCCTTCTCCCACCTTTCTTCTAGCCCTAGATTTAATATATACTTATTTACAGATTATTGTTTTTCACCAATAATATTATTGATATAATCACCACTTTTGGTGATACCAACAGCTATAAATCCTATATATTTGAATTATTTGAAAAGCTTTTTTTTAACGTCCGGCGGCAATAATTCAATTTTCGCAGGGCAGTCGAAATAGCTTGATTATCTAAACCAATTACTGGGCCAGCAACGCAAGAAATATGTTTTTAAAATAATTATTTATATAATATGGTTTTGTTCTAGCCATTCCTTTAATCGATTTCTTTAAGGCGTTATAACTAAAGGCTGCCGGCCACATAACAATTTTTTAAATATAAAAAAATAGGTTTTTATATAATAAATTTGATTTCTAATAACATTTAGCTTTTTTTATATATTGGCATAAAGAATCTTAAATCGAAGGGCTATTTGAATAGCAAGTTGAATATTTTTAATAATAGCTTTATTATAAAAACGTTCAGAATCTATAGCATAATATGGCAAAATTTAAAAAATATTAAAAAATAAAGCTTAGCTAAATATTAAATGAATTATAATTAAATATTAAATCTTGTCTACCCTCCTATTAGTGATTATGAACCCCCCCTGGTTGACCCCCTGGATTTCTTGATTATTAGAGGGAGGATAGTAGAAAACATAAGTAGTACAGTTTCTATCCCGTTTTATAGCGCTTGATAACCATCCTAACTTGGAAAGTGAGGTTTGATGCAGGGGTCCTGATTTAGGTTGTGCGGGGGAAGACCAAGCTCCATCGGGATCATAAACTTCTCCTTTTTAACTTCGATTTAACATGCACATTCAAAACATAGCCTACAAACCCCCTACTCCCATTCAACACCACACACGCAATTAGAAATGGAAGAAGCTCCTCAATATCCCATAATCGACTCTCACATCCACCTCTTCCCCACCTCAGAACTCGACACACTGGCATGGAACACACCGACAAACCCCCTCTACAGCCAGCATTCCCTCTCGGAATACTCGTCTGCAACCGGACTCCCCTCGTCCCTAGAAGGATTCATCTTCCTCGAAACGGATCGGAAACATGATTTACAATCCGGGGTCAAAGATGGCAGTGGCTGGGAAATGCCACTGATGGAAGTCGATTGGTTGAAGAGAATTGCTCTCGGCACGCCGAAAGCTGGAGAGGGACATACTGCTGAACAGAAGAAGCTATGTTTGGCTATTGTTCCGTGGGCGCCGGTGCCGAGTGGGGCACAGGCCATGGAGAGATATGTGAAAGAGGTGCGGAAACATGCGGAAGATAGTTTTGAGAAGATTAGAGGGTTTCGATATTTAGTGCAGGACAAACCGAAAGGTGTCATGGTGCAAGATGGGTTTATTGAGGGATTGAAATGGATGGGAAGAAATGGGTTTGTGTTTGATTTGGGTGTGGATCTGAGGAGTGGTGGGAAATGGCAGCTTGAGGAGGCAGTGGCTATGATTGAGAAGGCTCACGATGGCGTTGAGGAGAAAGAGAAAGTCACAATTATCATAAGTATGCTCCTAGTAATCAAGTCTTGATATTGAACGATTGCTGACCATACAGACCATCTCTGCAAACCCGATTTCTCAATCTACAACCCCACGGATCCAAGTTTCATAGCTTGGCGAACCGCAATCTTCACACTCAGCAGGTGCAGCAATACATACATGAAGCTGAGCGGCTGTTTCTCCGAGATGCCCGATGCTCTCAAGAAGGGACCGATTGATGAGATTGTTATTGCTCTCCAACCATATCTAGTGATTCTTCTAGCTACATTTGGATCCTTCAGAATCATGTTCGGTTCAGATTGGCCAGTCTGTACCATTGGAGTCGAGGATGCATGGAAGAAATGGAGACACGTCGTCCAGAGATTTTGTTCCCTGGCAAGTTTGAATCAGGAGGAACAGATTATGATTTGGAGTGGAACTGCTATCAAAGCGTACGGGATTAAGGAGTTGATTTGATGAGATACCCCACCTACGAGTGCACGATTTATTTATCAAAAAGCGAAATCCTCAGAATAGCCATGGAATATATAATTCTTTTTTCTCTCTCGGATTGTTGAATATCGAGTATCCTGCAAGAACTGTAGGGTATGGCATCTTTTTACCCCTCCATCTCGAGTTTTTGGTGGGGCTCGCTCACCAATACCCCGAGCGTCACCTCTATATATATATATACAAGCAGCACCTCATCACCATCATCTATTTATAAACAACTTACTTTTTCATTTCTTCAACATCTATTTCTCCTCGCATTCCCCACTCCCCACTTCCCTCTTCCCTATACCAACCCCCTGA